>CM033689.1:9325062-9467251 GCA_019514585.1 Dendrobium officinale
TACATATTAGTAACGAAGTGGAATGCCTTGTTAATATAGAACATAAATTCAATTAGATTATGAGACCTCACCACCAAAGAAAGATCAAGGATTTAAGATAAGAAAAAGGGCCATGATGCCCCCATCATAACCGCAACATTAAGGACCAACAAAGCTTTAGTTTAAGAACGCTGATTTGAATATTACTAAATTAGAATTAATGATTTAAGTTAAAATTTATTTCTTTAGAAATTGATGTTAAGGTTTCAAACTATAAATCTTTTCCTTCTATTGGAGGCTTTTTATTATAAATTTTCCCATGTTTTTATCTTCAATAGCCCTAAATTAGAAGGGTTCCACTTCACTCCCACATTAGCTTCCTTATGCTTGAATTATCTTTCCTCTCTTTATTTCTTTAAATTTCAAACACTAGAACCTAATGTAAAGTTCATTTTTTTTCTTGAGTGAATGAATAAAACTTTTTGTTGTTTTTTAAAAATTTTGGTATTGCAAACTCTAGGTTTGAAAGCTTGGTGGTCAACCCAGCCCTCCCACCCTTATGTGCTCTTCTTAGTGTAAGCCATATGAATCACTTCTCTAGATGTTAAACTCTATAAACTCTCATAACTTCTCCTCCCACCTTCTTATAATTATTCAATAATTTATTTACGTGTTTGATTGAAAAAGTTTGAACTTTTGAAAAAATACTTTTCTAAGGAAAAGGTTAATTTTTTGGAATTTCAATATAGTCAACTAGGTTAACCCAAGGCCAGGGTTTAGGCTTGACATGTTTTGATTTGATATTTTGAGACTAATGGAGGTGGTCTCACAGTCTGAATTTGTTATTTGAGTAGAAATGACCAATTTGACCCTTAAAAGGCATTTAAGGTCAACACTACTTGACTTGGTGAACCAGCTTGACCCAAGTTCTAAATCTAGGCTCACCATGTTTGAAATGATATTTTGAATATGTTGGAGGAGGATTCAGGGTCTAGGGAGGTCATTTAAGTCAAATTGATTGTTTGAACCCTTAAGGGCCTCTTTGGTCAACCTAGGTTGACTTAGTCAACTAGGTTGACCTAGGGCCTGGGTTCAGGTCCAACATGGTTGGCTTGATATTTGAAATATGCTGGAAGTGGTCTCATGCAAAGATGAGGGCTATTTGGTTTGAAATGATTGTTCAATCCCATAAGGGGTATTAGGTCATTTTGACCCCTAGTCAACTAGGGGTAAAAGTGGGTCCACCAAAATATAGTTTACTGCTCCAAAAATCATAATCAACGACCTAAATTTTGTTAGAGGCTTTGGAGAAGGCCCCAAGATCAATTTCCACTAGGCGATAGGTCTGATGGCATAGGTTATAAATATTTAAAGGTTTTGTAGCCTTTGGATTTCAATCTAGCTTTTGGAGTTTGAGGCCTTAAATTGAGCTCAAATTTGGAGAGTAGACCCAAGGGACAAGGCAAATTAGGATAGTAAACTTGAATCTAGATTGATCTAAGATCTGGATTGATCCTAGGGTCTAGGTAGACCTAGGATCTAGATAGATCCTAGGGTTTGAGTAGATCCTATGGTCTGAATAGATCTAGGGATTGGATTGATTCTAATGACCTCATACAAAAATGAGGTCAACATTACCTACCTTAAAATAATAAAAAATAATATTTCTCAATTCTTCTTGAAGTGGTCAACCAAACTAGGACAACCCTTAAGCTTGATTTAAATTTTCCCTTCACCCCAAAACATCTTATGCCCACTAAGAACTCCAAATATATCTTCCTTACACTCTTATAATACTTAAAATCCTTTCTTGTCCATAGAAACACCATTAGTAACTTTACCTAACCAAATATTCCATGATTAATGAAATTAGCCCAAATTAGGCACATTAACATAGTTTTAGTGTTCATTCTCTTAAACATCCATAAATTTTCATGTTATACATTAAAAAACCTAAAACACTTCTATTAAAAAATTCCATTAACACTTTTAAGGACATCAATTCCCTAAATCTTCCTCCATGGCACACCCCAAATGAGAAACCTAAAGAGATATTTTTAAGGTGTAGCCTAATATATCCTTTCATACCTCTCTATTGGCCCTACACATCAAGTGGTCTTCTCCAAACAGCTCAAGAGTGATTCCTACATTAATTAAACTCTTCAATAATAAATTCATGCCACATATCAACCCTTCTAAGGCAAGGTTAACTATGGTATGACATAAAGCTCAGGCTATGGCAATTTCATCATAATGAGCACTTAAAGCTTGAACCATTGGTACTTATTATTAATGAATTGATCATCCACCACAAGTTAATATCTAAATTTTACCTTTTTTTAATTCCCATTTATTGTGATTTAATAAAATCAAGAAGAAAAATTGGTGATTTTTACATCTTTTTTGTAGTTCTTCCATGCAAGAACTAAGTACATAGAGATCAATCATCATTTCATCCGAGATTGTGTTCAAGCTAGCCACATTACCATTCATCATGTGTTTACAATTGATCAGGTAGCTGACATTTTCACCTAATTTTTTCATACTCAAAGACTCTATCATCTCCGTTCCAAACTGTTGGTGCTTCCACACATCAGTTTGAGGGGGGCTGTTAATGACTCCACATCCACCTCACAGCAATAGGAAGCATAATGCTCTGCTCCATCCTCTGGCATTTTCAGTTTCACCCAGGCAGCTGTACAAGAACCTTTTTCTTACTTATAACCACCATGGGTAGTTTAGTAATATGTGATATAATAGTATTTTATATAAACACTATACTTAGTATTCCAAAGTTCATATCAAGCAAATTATTATTCAAGCATATTTCTATGTTTTGCTTCTTCTCAGCCCTTTTTAAGGGAGTGATTCACATAAAATAAAATAAAATAAAAATGTAGAGAGCATACCCACAAATCTGAGCTCATGTTATATAGCTTTTGACTAACTTAACATTTGTTGTTGGAAATACACCTTATGAAATTTTAATGCAATATGCTTGCCCATATTAAATACAAAGGGCTTACAAATATTAAATACATGCATAAACCAAAAGTTTATTTATTAGGATATAATTCAAATGATTAAGAGTAGGTGTCAAATATATGAGATATGGAATGAGATGGCTATTTTGGTCATAAAAATATAAAATATTGCTACTACCCACCCCAAGTACTACACCCATGGAACCCACATATTTTTAATCACATGATGATGAATCATAATAAAATGTTTGAACATTAATATCTTAGGAGGCTACCTTTTTATAAGAATATGGTTAAAAGGCACCACAAAAATAGCCAAGTTAAAAATTTTTAATGACCATACTAAGAGACTTAAAGTAAGGCGCCTGCTATAATGGTGTAGACGATCATAATAAAATTTTTAATTTGGTAGTTCAAATAGATAATTTTTTTTAGGTGCATAAGATGGATGATTACCAAAATGTTGCTTTTATCATAATACATTTTATTAATCATCTACAAATCTATTAAACAAACACCCTAGAAATGAGGAAAAATTAAGAATGACTAAACTTACCTAAATAGTGATAAAAAGAAATGCAAAGAGTAAAATATTAACCAAAAAACTATTGTTGACCTCATTTTTGCATGAGGTCAATTTGACCCATTCCTAGACTCTAGACCCAGGACTTTCTAGATCCTAAGATTTTATTAGTCTCCAGAGTCTAGAATAAATTTAGATCTTAGGACACTCCATACCAAAATCCATGGATAGGGCCTAGGTCCTGAAAGCCTTCCCTAGTATTTCTACAAACACTTCAAAACCTAATCAACTGACATCTAATTCAAAGTCTATCAATTGCATATTGATAAGATATGTCTCTGGGGTCATCCTTCAAGTTTGAGCTTAATCTGATATTTCTGAGCTTAGAAACTAAATCAATTTCCAAAAGCTGCAAAACCTTCAAATATTTATGACTTATGCCACTAGGCAAATCAACCAATAAAATTTGACCTAGGAGTCCCCTCCAAACCCTTTAATCTCTCCCAGTCCTTTGATATTAACATGTTAAGCATTAATCTATATTTTTATGGACTCACTTTGGCCTAGAATTGATCAGAAGTCAAAATGACCAAAAATGCACTCTAAGGGGGCTTTTAGAATTTTTACTAAAAATTCAATATGATTTAACCTCATCAACCCTTGAAACCTCCTCCAATCATTTTCAAACATCATTTGGGACCTATTAGACCTAGTCATGGCCCATGGGTTAACCTGGTTGACTAAGGTGCCTCCTTTGGGATCAAATGCTCATCTCAAACCAAAGCCCTCTCCTTGGCATGACGCCACTCCCATTGAGTCTATATGATCAACTTGAATTCAAGGGACTCAACTCTTGGTCCTGGGTCAACTTGGTTGACCAAGTTAACCAAGTTTGACCAGATCTCTCATACACCCCCATTCATCCGAACCCTTTGACCAAGATAATTTCAATCCCATTTAGACCCATGGGGAGATCCATTAGGCCTCCAAGAGACCCCTCTTGGAGGCCCAAGCCTTGAGTTTTCTTGTGTTGGCCATTTGGCTTGACCCAAATGCCCAAAGAGAGATCCCTCTTGAGCCATTTTTCAACCCTAACCAAATTGAATCCAACCTAAGGTTCCATTGGGTCTCCCTTGACCTAATACTCCTTTCCTAGCAACCACAACAATTAAGTCAACTTGGGTTAAGATTTAGGTTAACCCAAAGTGGCCAAAACCACTTGGGATTGAGCCAACTCCCTCCCTAAGCTCAATTGAGCCTAGCAAACACCTTTATTAGGTGGCCCTAGGTCCAACACACCTCCCCCAACCAGCCACTATAGGAAATTCAGCTATTACCAGCGGCTATGACCGACAATCCTATAGCCACCGGTAATACCAGCGGTTTCGGCGGCAGTTAGGCACACTCAACCTATGATATGATTAGTGAATAATTAATACATAATTATCACCAATCATTTCCCCCATGAGTTCCATTCACACACTCAACCTATGTTTGAGATTTCAAAAGGGATCTCTCAAATATTAAAGATTTAATATACATAATTTAAAAGTAAATTTCAATATATATATATATATATATATATATATATATATATATATATATATATATGAGGATATACATTTTAAAATAAGATGATTTAAAATCTTATTAAAATAAAATTTTAAAGACTTGAGAGATTTACTAATAATTTTTTTAAAGTGATTTATAAATAATTTTAATATTTAAAATAATCAATATAATATTTAATTAAATATTAAAGATATTCAAATAATTCAAATTAGTTAAAAATAAATTGATTTTTAAATTTCAAAATTAAATTTCAAATTAAAAATATTTGTTATATGTATTTTTGAATTAATTTGAATTTGTTTTAAATTTTAAAAGTTTAAGGTTAATTAAGACATTTAAATTAATTTAAAATTAATTAGTAATTAAAATACTAATTAAATCAAGGTGAATTAAATATTAAATGTTTTCTAAAATTTTGAATTTATTTAAAATAATTTTTTTTGAATTTTCAAAAATATTTGAATTTAATCTCAATTATTTAATTATTTAACTTTATTCAAAGCATTTAAAATTAATTTAAATTAAATTTTAATCTCAAATTAAAGTAGTTTTAATTTTGAAAGTCTTAATATAAGATTTTAATAATTCATGATTAAACTAAAATTTTTTAATCATTCCTTAAATACTATTAATGATTAGAATTATATTTAATATAAATAAAAATAATTAATATTAAATATAACTTCAAAATAATATCAATATAGGTTTTAAAATGTCTTATGAAAAATTAAATAAAAAAATTAAGGTTTATTAATAAAATTCTAAAAATATTGTAATTAATATTTTTGATTAAATATTAATTAAGAATATTTAATATTTAATACTTAAAATAATTTAAAATAGGTTTATTATTATTTAAAAGTAAAATTTATTTTAAATTAAGCTACTTAATTTACTAAAAATTTTTATATAAAATACTTAATTTTTTTAATAAAAAATAAATTTTTAAAATTATCTTAAAACTTTTTGTTAATTAAAATTAATTAAAACTAAATTAATTTTAATTAATAGATCTGACAATAGTGGCACCACGTGGCGCCTTCTGGTTTGTCCAGTAAAAAAATAATGGTGGTGGGCATTAAATGCCAATCATGAGATGGCGGCGGCACAACTTTTAACACACGATTTTGACTTGTCTTTGTTAGTACGCGTCGTCACCTGTTTAGATCTTATGGCTATTATCACGTCGTACGGGAGATCTGAACCACTAGAGGCATTGTGCGGTGGGACGGACTACAAGATGACGAGATCAGAGCCATTGATATTTAAATCAATGGCTCAAAAAATATACGCCCTTAGATGACCACCTAAACACCCTAGAACTCATTTTTGAACTCATTTATTTGATCCAGTCAATCAAATGAATTGAAATTTTAAACCTAGGTAGCCTAGGTGAACAGAAATCATGGGGAAGCTTTTATTTAACTTAATAATTGCTTTACCAAAAGTTAATTTGAACTAAGTGTATCTACATAATGTTTAATATTATACGTCAGTTTAAGGACAGGTTGAACCGTTTAGTGGCATGTTGCATTTGTAGGCTGTCCACGCTCCATGTTGTTTAAGACTCCACGAGCTAGAAGTGCCTGGATCGAGTGCTACAACTCCTTAGACGGAAAATGCTTGCACTTACCGGAAAGCTTATCTCCGGTGACTTTGAAAGGTAGGATTCAACTGAGGATATGAAGAAAAAGCTTTTGAGGTCTAGAATAAACCTCTAAGAGCTCTGAGGAAGGCTTGAATCTGGAGAGAGAGAGAGAGAGAGAGAGAGAGAGTTAGGTTGAGAATGAGCTTGATTAGGGTGTTTCCCCTATTCACTTGTCCTTAGATCAAATGAATGGCTAAAATTGACTGAGGGAGTGTCTATGATCAAGCCATCTGTCCAGTGAGTAGGTAGAAGCAGGAGCCAAGGACAAGGGAAGGACATGCCATGTGGAAAGGGGTTTTGGTCCCCATTTGGACATGTGGAGTGATGTGGACCATTTGATCTTGATCCAAGGGCTAAGATAGAACCTAGTAATGTTCTAGAGTCTGATTAAGCAGTTGGAGAGGTTTAAATAAGAGGGATTAAGCAATTAGAGCTAACTTAACCCTTGAGAAGCTCATTTGACCACCCATTGACTGTTTGAGCAGTCAATAGGTCATGCATGCTGAGGTGGCAGTGAAGGTGCCTTAAAGTGCTGGTTGGGTAAAGTCTTGAGGGCTCAAATTAAAATACATAGAGATTTGGTTAGAGCTATGAGGATTTGACCAACATGTATGGGTTGACTTGGTCAACTTGACCATGGTTTGAGTCATATCATATCAAGGGATATTCAAAATGTCAAGTAAAATGGATTCAAAAGTTCTCAATTCAATAAGGTTTAACACTTGAGTGGAAAGGCATATAGGATATATGACTTTAATCATAGGTTAATGTTTGACCAAGTCAATTCAAGGTGACTTGACTTAGAACAAATTTGAATGTATTTCAATCAAAGTTTGAAAGGGGGTTGAGCTTGAATGGATGAATGCATTGAATGTGAGGTTTTGACCAAATCATTAAAGTTTGACCAAGTCAAAACTATATGATTTGACTCAAATTGGGCTTGAATATACTTGGGTCATTCTTTGGAATATGTTTGAGAATTTGAGGGTTTGGATTTTGATTTGGTGGTTTAATTCAAAGTGGGAAAGCTTAAGGGTAGATTTGGTTAAAATGACCCATTAAACCCTTAAGGGGTATTTTGGTCAAAAGAGTTTGACCTGGTCAACCAGGCTTGACCAAGGTTTGGGTCTAGGTAGATCTGGTATCTGAATTAGTCCAAGTGACCTCATAAAAAAATGAGGTCAACAGGAGATAGGAGTAGTAAGGATTTAGTTCAAGTGAAGTGCATTAAAGATGAAGATCAAAAAGTACTTTTATTAAAAGAGGATATTCAACAAAAGTGGATGAGATATTTTACTAAACTTTTTAATGAAAATGGTGAGAATAGAATTCATTTTAGTGACCTTATCACCCTAAATAAAATAAAATAAAAAAATATTTTTAGTGGCATATTATTAAAACAAAAGTTAAAAAGGCTTTAAAGAAAATGTAGTGTGGAAAAATTATTGAACCTGATGATATCCCAATAGAGGTGTAGAAATGCTTAGGAGATGAAGAAACTTCTTGGCTTATAAAACTTTTTAAATATTATTTTGAATACTAAAAAAATGCCAGATGAGTAGAGAATGAGTGTGATGATTCCTATTTTTTATAATAAATGTGATGTATATAATTATAGAAATTACAAAGGAATTAAGTTAATATGCCATTCTTAAAACTATGGGAGAGATTTTTGGAGCAAAGGTTATGACATTATTATTTCTCAAATCAATTTGGATTCTTGTCGATTAGTCTATTATGGAAGTTATATATTTATTGAGAGGTTTGATGGAGAAGTATAGAGAGAATAAGGATGATCTACATATGATTTTTATTATTTAGAGAAAGTATATGATAATGTTTCAAGAGAAGTGCATGGGAGAGTTCTAGAAAAGAAAGGGGCTAATAATGCTTATATTCAAGTAATTAAGGATATGCATATTGGAGTTTTTACTTATGTTAAGGTGATTTGACCAAGAATTTTCCTATTTTAGGTTGATTACATTAAGGATCAACCTTAAGATTATATCTTTTACTTTAGTCATAGATGTTCTCACTACACATTTGCAAGAGATTTTATCCTAGTGCATGTTTTTTGTTAATGACAATCTTCTTATTGATAAGATTAGAGAGGGAGTTGAAGGTAAACTTGAATTATGGAGGTCAACCTCAAATTCCAAACATTTTCATTTGAGTATATCTAAAATCAAATATATGGAGTGTAATTTTAGTAGTAATAAATCTAGTTAGGGGATTATGACTTTAGATGACCAAGTCATTAAGAGGAGTACATGGTTTATATATCTTGGTGCCTTTGTTCAGAGTGATGGTTAAATAGATGAGGATATTATTAGTAGGATTCAAATTGTATGGTTGAAGTGGAGGAATGCATCAAGCTTGTTTTGTGATAGAAAAGTCCCACTCAAGCCTAAGGGAAAATTCTATAAGATGGTGGTGAGATCAGTAATGCTTTGTGGTACAAAATATTGATAATTAAAATAGAAGCACCATATTAAGTTTTTTGTTGAAGAAATGAGGATGCTTAGTTGGATGAGTGACTTTACTAATAGAGTTAGGATACAAAATAAGAATACAATAAAATGGTTGGAGTAGCTCCAATGAAAGAAAATATTAGAGAGAGTCACCTTTAATGGTTTGGTAGCATCAAATGGTGCCTTATGATGACCCAGTTAGGAGACTAAATGTATTAGATTTAGCTTATGTTAAGAAAGGTAGAGGTAGACCTAAAAAGACTTATTTAGAAAATATTAGAAATGTCCATTCTTTATTAGATTTAAATGATTATTTATCTCTTAACAAGACAAAATGGAGAAAAAAGATTCATGTAGCCAAACCCATGTAGTGGGATAAAGGCTTGATGATGTTGTTGTTGTTTCATTTTTAAACTTTATTAGAAGGGGCATGTGAAGCACCTTAGGTTAGTATTCAACATACTTAGAAATGAAAAACTTTATATCAATCTAAAGTAGTGTCTCTTTTTTATAGATGAGGTATTATTTTAGGATTCATTATCCACAAAGCCTAAAATTGAATCCTCTTTGGTTTAAGAAAATCCTCCCATCTTTAGTGACATTGGCATTATCTTCCACATAATTTCAAGTCCCAAATTTTGATAAACTTAAAGAAGAATTTAATTTATGTCTAATTTTTTTAATTTCACTTGAGCTTCTAGATAAGTTCCTTATAATACATAGCTTATTTTTAGTGATTGATGGTTACTTAAAAAGTGGGGAAGTATATTCATATCTCTAAATCATATGTTTTGGAGTTCCTCATACTTGAGCTACATTATAATGGTATAACAAGAAACTTGAGTAACATTAAAACAATAAGAGTGTAAAATTGCAAAATATAGTGAAGATACCAATCATTAAAGAGTTTTGGAGTAATGAAATTGAATATCCTAAGTTTTCCTAAGCATACTCCACTACATTAGTTGTGAATCATAGCATATGCATCCTTAGATCTCTATCAAGCTTATAAGGATGTAAAAGAAGGTTTATGACATTCCTATAATTATTAAATCTCCATAGACCCTAGAATACTAACTATTCTATGTCCGGGCATGCTAGCGTTCTATCTCAACTCTCATAATTATCCAACATTCAATCATCAAGGCAATGTTCACATCAAATATTAATTTTATACATGACCACTGCATAAACTAAATGAAAAGTAGGAGATACTAAAAATAACCATTCAAAATTTAAAATATAAGAGTCTATATAAGAAATTAAAAAAGTTTCACATCAACAGTCCAAGACTATGAATTTAGGCAACCATTGAATAAAAAATTGAACATAGATTCCATTACTTCTTCAAGAAAGAAAGTACATGTAGAGAAGATGAAGAAAATATCACCTGAAATGAAGAATCTCAAATATATCCTGTAGATGAACCCTACCCTAAGTGAATCTCCCATTACAACTTCGCTCTCCACGCTCCTTACCTCTTTAATTGATTGTTTACTCACTACAGTGTTAACTAGCCACACCAAATGATGTATCTCTCTACTTACTAGTCTTTCTCATATATTCTCCCCTAGATTTCTCTAAAAAAACTCCCACAAAAAGACCTAAAACTATTCATACTTAATACAAAAATGGACTCCTCAGGCACCATGACACTTGACAAGGTAGCACTGAAGTGTTTGAATATGACCTAGAACCTCGATGTTGCTCCACTATGATGTTGGCCTAACCCAACATCTTTGTTGATTGAACTAGTGCAACTTTTGGTTGAGCTAGTGCGACATATATTTTCCTTAACAATTCAACTATGGCACAACAAAAAATGTTTGTTGTGGTGCTTAACTATGCTTTCTAGTGCTGTGGTATTTCTTAGTTTGGTGCTTCTTCATTGAATTATTTGTAATTTTTTTCTTGAGACTCTGGAACTAAATTGTCCAAAACTGATATTTGGGTGTTGAAGAAGCTACAATGCTGATAGTCGTTACACTGCGACACTGGTTATAAACTTTGCACATTTGGTTCATTAAACATTCCTGCATAGTATCAACTAAAACATACCTCTTTACTAAAATATAACAAAATAAAATGCAACATAATTTTCTCTCAATGAATCCCTCCAGTTGAAGCTCTTGTTTTTCCTCAAGCAATTACATTTATACCTTTGATTTGCTTTTATATTCCAAATAAAAAAAATTATAATTTAAAACTATTTAAAATGTAAGATTCTACCATTTAAATATAAATTATAATGATCAAAGTGTAGAAATTTTAATTTAAAAAATCATGAAAAATCATCCTAAGAAATCATCTTTGTTAATATCCAAATTGAGCTCTTCTACTATAAGTGTACGTGCAAGGTTGACTATAGGTCTTAGACACGAATAAATTATCATTTAGAAAATTTTTGTACCTTAGTTAAATTTGAAATTCATTCATAAACCTTCATATGTTTTAGTTTATTTATACTCCCTTATTTGACTTGAGTATTAGAATCTTTTAAGAATACAATTGTATAAGATACCAATTTTTGATGTTTGATGTACACAATTTTCTTTTCCCTTCTTCCTTTTGATGTTATTTTCATGTGTTTCTTTTTAAACTTATATGAGTACTAAAGTAAGGATTTTGAAAATATGATTGCTTCTTCCTTCAAGTAATCCTAAATTGAAATAATACAAGGATTGTTATAAGTTCACTAATTCCATATTGGAGTTTATAATTATTTTCAACAAAATATAAGCACTCCCGCTTCCTAAACTTAGTTATTCAATTTTGTAACAAATAGTTCATGCTCATTTAAGTTCAAAATGAAGTATTAACTTAGATAATTTTCTTAGTTTATTATGTTGATTTCAAGTTATAAATTATCGTTCTTTTAAGTTAGCACCTATAGTTTTATATTATTCTTAATTTTAAATAATTTTTAATTGATATTTTCATTTTGGTTAACTTGCCTATCATAGTGTAAAATATGGAGGACATTTCAATAATTAAGCAAATTAAGAATTTTATGTCTATGGAAATTTAACTAACAACAACTAATAACAAATAAAATAAAGAGCACAAGTAACAAAAAAAAAAGAAAATTAACTACTGCAAAGAAAATTGATTTCAAACAAAATGCATTAACAACAACTTGTACATCTTGCACTAAACTCATCAAGAGCTACAACATTACAACCATCACAAGGACCTCCCCAAGCAAAGAACATAAAAATAAAGAAAACAATAACCAACCAACCAATAACAATATCCATCATCTCCTCCTCTTTCTATCTCTCTCTTAAGAAAATAAAGTAAAAAAAAAAAAAAATACAACAACAATAACCACTATCAATTGTAATCATCCTCCTCCTCTTTATCAAAATTTGTAGCCTACAGGTGCCACACATAAGAATCATATGTAGGGGCTGCAAGTAGGGGTGGATCTAGCCTTAATTTTTAGGGGTGGGCAAACTTATTATATAAAAAATTAAATTAAAAAAATAAAAAAATATTTAAGCTAAAATTCTCTTATACTCCTCATGTATATAAAAAAAGCCAAATTACCTTCAATATGAGAATGTCAAGGTCTTTATAGTAGCAAGAACAATGAGGTCACCACACCAACGATCTTGTATGGGATGGAAAGGATCAGTGGCAACAAAAGTAGAATAGGTCGTCCGTTGTCATGCAGAGAATAACGTTGCGAGCGGCTAGCGCGGATAGGAATGATTAGTGCAGAGTGAAGGTTGCGAAGATGTGGAAGGCTGGGAAGATGCTGAAGTGCAAAACTATAATTCGAAAACCCTAGCATGTAAAGTGGTGCACACACTTAGCCAAAATTTTGGATGAAAAAGGGTAGGCGCACATAGGATAGGGTGATATTAGGGTAAAAAATATTCTTGAGAGGGGACAAAATTTCAAAATTAACCTTCATATAAATTTTTTTTTTTTAATTTTGAGGGTTGACATTTTCCCACCCCTGACTTATATGGGGATCCGCCCTTGCTGGCAAGAATTAGAGCTAATTAGGGGTCTCTACAAATGACTCCTCTTAAACATTCTAACTAATGCTTCATTGAATTGTGAAGCATAATTGTATTTCTTTATTACATGTTCCATATATGATACATCCCCAATTACCACTCTCTAGACTCATCACAAAATAGTCACACTCTCCATTTGCTCCCTAATGTCAGCAACCTACTCTCCTACGGATCTGAGCACTCTGACTACTACTACTGGGATGGCTAGGTAATCGAGGCTCACTAGGTCATGCTTTCTCCTCATTTCATCCCTTCTGAAATCTCTCTATTTTTTTTGCTTGGTGAGAAAAAATGGGAACAGTTGCTCCTCATTAGACTCTCCTAACACACTAACAATGATATAAAGGGAATATACAAAAGATGGATAACCTAAACCAATTGAAGTGGAGCCCCTAATGATATACATTAAAGAATAAAAGATTAACTTCCCCACATGAATCGAGTGACCCACCTGAATTGCATAATTCAAAATTGCCCTATCCCGAGTCACCTCACTAATATTTTTTTTCTTGGCTGAAATCTAACATAAATGAAATAATGACGAGCCTTGAACAATTGAATTAAACATTAATAAGGGAAATTAATAACTTTTTATCTCTCTCTTTCCATATACTACACCACTCCTAGGATTAGCTAACACTCTTAAAAGCTCCTAGGGGTCTACAAGTGCATTACTAAAAGAAAAATAATCATCAAAATCTATGTCTATTAGTTTTATACATCATATTAATACTAGAGGGTTTAAAAGGTACCCCACTTACCCCTTATAAAACACATTATTTTGGGCTTCCTTAGCATTCATAATGAACTCTCTCATAATGTCACGACACAAGCACTGGGTTCCTCACACAAGGTCTATCATCCCCTACGACTCACAGTAATGGACATGATCGCACCTCTAAGATTTAGGAATTTTCTCTAAGGAATTAATTGTTCGCTAACAAAAAATTGAGAAAATCTCTCCTCAACCTCAACGAATATGAATCTCCTCCTATCAAAGGAAGAGGAAGCCCTCTTCTTAGTAGTTTGAACTTTAGGGGCTATTAGAAAAATTTGATCAGTATAAAAAAAACACAAAATAACTATGTAAAGGGAAAAGAAAAACTCAAGATCAATTAAAATAATGAAAACCAACCCTTCTTATTTATAGAACTTGACGAGTACTACAGTGCTGCAAAGGGTAATGCTATATGGTATTATGAAGAGATAAATGACAAATGATTAGATTGATAATGATACCGAATGTGAAATAATGTGTGACCCAGTGGTGTAGGTGTTAGAAAATGAAATGATAACTTTTTGACTACAGGATCACTGCAACATTTGATAGTACATACACTATGATGCTGGGTAAAGACTATCACTGCAACACTATAACTGACTAATTATGGTTTTTGACCTATTATTATGGTGCTAAGAGTAGTGTTTTGGTGCATAATAAAAATTTATAATAAAAAAGTTAAGTATATACCATGATGCTGAATATAATGTCCCAGCACTTTAGAAATTAGGGACCTAATGCTGCTGTCCTACAAGAGTGAGCGTAGAAGCATTTATAAGAGAAAGTAGTGATACAATGCTTAATTGAGCAGTGATGTGGCATTGTACCCGCTAGCGTTCTTCTGAAATGGTAGTGCTATAAGGTCAAATTTAGAAGCTACGGTGTTTAACAAGCCAACTTGTAGTGCTTTAAGTTCTAATGTTGTGATGCTAATTCAATTTCATCATTACATAAAAAAATGCTGAAAAAATGTTAATTAATTTTTATTCAAGAACCATAATAAGTAAACTCATAAATAATACATACATGATATTTTTCAAAAAATAAAGAACAAAAGCATCACACATCAACAACAAAGTTAAGATTTAACATCAATAGAATTCGTTTACCTTCCAAATAATCCTAAGTTTATAGTTTTCAAAAATACTTGCATACTTTATTGTCTCTATGACAACCAAATTTTAGAGAAATAAGAATTGCAGAATAGGCCAATTTATACGTTCTCCAAGTTTATAAAATCTATTTATAAAAATATTTACTAGGGCTTAACATGATGTCAAAGTCACTAGTTAAAAGATCTATTTCATAAGAATATTCATTGGCTTATAGCTTTTTTACTTAAGGGTTTCAAAATCAAAACATTAGAAAAAAAAATCAATATAAAAATTTAAATATAAGAGACATTTATAAAATAAATCGCCCATTAATTGATTTGGGCTCTTCCCTTAATTCATGGGCGAATAATTTTATTACTTGAGAGCTTTAAAATTAAAATATTTGAAATAAATCAATATAAAAAATTAAATATTAAAAATTTTTATAAAGTAAATCTCCCACTGCACCCCCTCTAAAAATATTCATAGTTAAATCTCCCATTGCTTTTCCCATAATTCATGGGCGAATAACTTTTTTACTTATTGATTTCACAATTAAAATATTAAAAAAATATATAAAATTTTAGAAAGTACAGATCTTATAAGTAAATCGCCCATTGCCCCCCGCCGCGGCCGCGGGATTTCGAGCTTCCTAACGACGTCGCTCTCGCACGTCAGCGCCTGCCGTTTCGGTAGTTTTTTATTTTTATTTTTTTTGGCAGGATAAGGGCTGAAATCCAGCTCTTAGCCCATTAGATTCTTCAATTTGTTTTCACTGCATTTGCTTAGAGTTCGAGCATAACACGTCGCCGCGTTACGCGCCGCCTTTCTATCTCATGGTTTTCTCATCCGCTTGCCGTTCTCTGCTCCGGCACCGACAAATTGGCTCGTCCTACCTCTCATGCTGTCGTAGGTCGATCTGCACTGCCGCGCCCACTGAGGAGAGGATAGAAGCTGCCGGCTATCATGTCGGCGGCGGCCCTTCCTTCATGCGTGGGACCGTATTCTGGGAGCCCGACAGACCTCTCACCATCGAGGAGTTCCACATGCCTCGGCCAAAGGCAGGGGAGCTCCTCATCAAGACCAAGGGTCTAATCCCTTTTCCACCTCCTCCGTCTTTATTATGATTACTCTGTTTTAATGAAATGTGTGACTTGAAATTAGTTTCAATGTTTGGTTAAAATTGTTCATTTGAATCCGCTTTTACACTTATTTTTCTATTGTTTACTTATTTTATGCATGATTGTCCAATACAACTTCAATTTAATTAGATAAGTTGATGCCGTAGTTCACTGTCAATATGTCTTACTTTATTCTGAGCCACTTATTACAATAGGTATTTGAAGAGTTTTTGACATTTTATTAGATAAGGTACATGAGTATTGCGGTGTTTTCTCAAATCAAGTAATTAAAAAATGTTTTGGTCTATCCCTAACAAATGGCTTGTTATAACGTATAACTTAAGCCTTTAGGTAAAAAATATGTTTATCATTGGTGTACAAGGCCTAATTTTGGTCCCTCTTTGATCCACATTCTTAACAAAAAGTATCAGAGTTGTTTTTTTGGCGAGGATTAAGTGTTTCATCTTTCTAACAACTCCTTCATTCCCCCTTATGCGTGTGAGCTCCAAAAATGTTTTCATTCATTTAGGTACGTTTTTGGGAAGATGAGACATTTGAACTTGACCGCCACATCTACCAATGTATCGATCTTTTGTAGGGGATAACAACCCTTTAGGAACTTCTCTTCAAGTTGGCAAATGCTAAACTTATCCTCCATTTCAAGTTGCTCTTTTTTACTATGATATAGTTTGATAACCAATTTGGGTACTGCATCTTCATTATGAGCCTAACAAACAATAACTTGTTAACCTTCTCTTTGATTTAATTTTGCATCTCCTTGGCCATTGGCTTTATCTTTTGTCTTATAGAGTTACTACGAATGTGGATATTAAGTTGGTGACAGGTGATGTCCATATCTATGTTCGATGTCTATAAAGATTCTGATGCAAAAATATTCAAATTATTCCATAAGAATGGTAGTAATTTTTAATCACCTTCCTCTTGGGTGCTGATCTTAAATGTGTCGGTGCTATCTTCAACATTGATTGGGACTTTGGTTACTCCTTCGGCATCCCTAGGATATTCTCATGCTTAATAACCTACTTAAAATTTCCAAGCTTTGAGTTCTAATATAGTTTATATAACATTTCCTTGACTCACTTAAATTTCCTTTTGCAATTGACATCAATTTGCATGTAAAGAAGTTACTGCTGGATATTATAAAAAGATGATGATTTTAAACCCATTTAGTAGTGGCTAACAAAATATTTCATTATGTTAAAGGATTCCTGATTATAGTGAGTACTACTTGCTTTTATGCAAAATATTTATTATTCCCATAGGTCATAAATATGATTATCACTCTGTTTCTCATCTTCAACTTAAAAAATCAACCAAAGACCCTTCGATGATTGCAAATTACAGGGGCCAATGCTATTCCTTTTAAGGGCATGGTGAAATAGAATACCAAATAAACTACAAAATTAAGTAATATCCTAATTGCATTCCTCTTTATTAATCTTATCCCATCTATTTTGGGTAATTAAAACTTATGGACATTTTAAATTATTGATTATCACTTAAGTAGTAGTATCATTTATCTATCTTTTGGTCAGGTGTAGTTTACCTCATTACTCTCCACTCTTCTAAAGCTGAATCTCCGAGAAGACTCCTTTTTTGTTCCTCCTAAGATCACAGATATGACTTCAAAATTTAATTTGACTTGTTCCCTAACTCTCTGGCATACATTGCTTCTTTAGGTTTCTAACATGTTCAACTAAGAAATTCCGTGAGGTGCCCCTTCCTGATCAATGTTTCAACTAGAGTCATCAAATGACAATTATTGTTGGTGTCACTTCCATGGTCATTGTAGTACAAATGGAGATTTGTTCAATTTGGTTTTTAGAAGGCGCCTGTATGATTTGAAATGCTCCTTAGTTTGGTTGGCCATCATAATTTTGGAGAGGTGTTGATTAAGAGTTCTGATACTTCTATCATTTTAGTTTTTAGGAATGTCAATCCTGATCGATCCTCTCTAGGATTTTTGCATCCACCTTAGTTGACTTCACTGTAGTTGATATGGTGAGTGCTCCGATTTTGAGATAACCATTTTCGTAGTTTGAAGTTGAAGAGATTGTGTATCCTTTGGTGAATCATCAACATTAATGAATTTGTTTGTCCTGATTAGCAACTCGACCATTGCCTTTGGAGGATCCTTTTTTGCAACTGCAAATTTAAAGATATATTCAATAATTTTATGCACGAGAATAGGGCTGCAAGCGAACCAAACGTTCGACGAACTACTCGTTGTTCGGTTCGATTAAAGCTCGTTCGTGATCGTTTAATTAACTAACAAACAAACTTGAACAATATTTTAAATACTCGATTCTTAAATAAACAAGCTTGAACACTAATGCGTTCAGCTCGTTTATGTTCGCGAACAACATCAGTTGATGTTCATGAACAAGCTCGATAAAAAGCTCGATTCGAGTTCGATTAAATATAAAAACTTTAATTATACCATAATATAATATAATTATTTTTTATTAATAAATTTTAAAGTAATAAAATATTATAACATATGTTCATATAAATTAATCATATTTTCATTTTAAATATACAACTGCTTTTATTTTAGAAATTTCCTTTCATGAACAAGAAATATTTCATATTTGTCCATGTTTGTTAGATTGTTTGTTTAGAATGTTCATGAACAAATTTAATGTTTGCTTGTTCAATAGATTGTTTGCAAGATATGCTCACGAACATAGCTCGTTTAAAGCTCGATAAGCACTAAACAAACGAACATGAACCAAACATGAACCAAACATGAACACCCTTAAATTAAATGAACCAAACATGAACACAAATAATAAAGCTCGAATCAAACACGAACCAAACATGAACAAGCTAATGTTAAACAAACACAAACATGAACACTCACATACTCGGCTCGGCTCGGCTCGTTTGCAGCCCTACACGAGAACCACTTTAGAAATAGTAGGATCAAGATTATGTACCTTAAATCTCAAGTGAATCTGGTCACGTATGGCTACAGGGATTTTCCTTTATTTGTTTAATGATAAGAAGGATTTAGTAAGTTCACAACTTCTACAAGATAGAGAAGTGTGCTAGTAGTTTCTTCTTGAATTCCTCAAAGGAAAGGATGCATTCATGAATTTCTCAAAGCAACTGTTGCATTCTGGACCTATTTTTGAGAGTCACTTATGGACAGCATCCTTGAGGGAGGTTTGTAGTGCTCAATTATTGATTTAAATAAACACTGCATGAAGCGCCATAATGGCTTCAAATCTCATTAAGTGTTTAGCAGGGTCTGCTATTCCTTTATAGCTATAGTGTTGAGGAATCTGAAATTTTTAGGGGAAAGCTTTATTGAGAATCTTTAGTATGAATGTAAAATGCGGTTGAGGATTGAAGTATTAACCTTGACCAAAGCTCCTTAATCTTGAAGGTTCTTCAAAGGAGGATCCATTTTCTTCTTTTCTTGACGTTCTTTGTGGATCAACGAACCCTAGGTGGTGGATCAATCTTGGGCACCCCTTTACTAGAATTTTTGCTGACAATGACATAGATCTTCCTTTTGTAACTTTCCAGATAACGCAGAAGGCAATTGAGTCATAGTCATATCTACTAGATTTGATACTTTGTTTGGATAGAAGAAATCTTCTCTTGAGTTGCATAGCTTATGAAATTGTGGACATTCTTCTCATATCCAATCACTCTTTTCCATCACCTTGGCATTTTAATGAACGCACCAATAATAATAGATACCTTGAGGGATTAAAAGTTGAAAACATTTGCATAGGGAAGAAGAAAGTGAGCGAACATAATTACAAATTTAGAGGTGAATTCCTTACGAGTACCTTCAGCGAAACAAAATACAAACTTAAATTCCTCTTATTTGAACTTTGTAAGCTTACATGAAATTTTATTGTTACAGGATAACCTAATTTTGTCGTATGACCATTGCTGGATAAAGGCTTAGAATGACCTAGACTCCCTTGCCTAGGCTTGGTGTTCTTGAAAGCTAATGAATTCTCAGTTTGTCTTGTTGTTCCTCAGAGATAAGTCCATGGCATGAAGGGAAACAAGCCTTCTGATAAATTAGCTTGTATAATACAGGCTTGTATGTACCTCCGGATAAATTAGCTGAGTATTTTAGTACCATAATACAGATATATTTCATCACACTCAAGTTTTGGTTATTTTGGGTTGGAAAGCTTCGGTTGTTCTACCTCTTAGCATTGTTTGTCATTGGATTCTGATATTTCAATTAAAAGTTTGTTTATGCAGCTTGTGGAGTTTGTCACTCTGATCTTCACGTCTTGAAAGGTGAACTTCTATTTTCAAGTCCTTGCGTTTTGGGTCATGAAATAACCGGAGAAGTTGTTGAACATGGTGCCCACACGGATGTTGGCATAACAAAGAGGTGTTTGTGACGCAAGAAAACTTTTGGGTTTTGTTTCCTCTTAGTACTTGTTTTCTTGCTTCATCATGAAGTTATTTATTCTGATTTGCTATGTCACTGATGACTTATTTTGATATCTTTTACTTTTTGAATGTACAGGTTCCCTATTGGAAGTCATGTGGTTGGAGCATTTATAATGCCTTGTGGCAATTGCTTCTTTTGTGTCAAAGTAGAACCTTTTGGATTTTATTCATTTATTTGTATTCATACCTTGCTAGTTGTAACTTCACATTCATCCCTTTGGCTTTCGTTCCATGAACTGATTAGATGATCTGCTGTATAGGGCCAGGAAGACCTATGTGAGGCTTTCTTTGCCTATAATCGAGCAAAAGGAACACTTTACGATGGTCAAACCCGGCTATTTCTGCGAAATAGCGGTATTTATCTTTGCACTAACTTTATTCATTGAATTTAATAATGTTCTAAAGTCATCTTCACGTCAAAAAGATTCATTACAGCTGCAATTGCCAATCAAGTTACCAAGTGCAATGAATAAATTGCTAGTCTGAATTTCTAATACTGGAAATGTAAATCCACCACTACCTTTATGTGGTTCGTCCTGCAAATTCCATTGGTCCGAGTGTTTTCTGGATTGATATAAAGCAGAAATGCTTGGTTTTTTCAGAGCATGTTTTTTGAATGTTTGGCTAATTTCAGGACACCTTTTTTTTATTAGTAAACTCAGAGTCCGATCAACAAAATCACTGCCACGGCATTTGGCATTACAATTTTCATTGTTGGTGTGAATATTCTATTGGGTCCTCAGACCAGAGTATTAAGAATTAAACTACTCTCTAAATGTATTTCAGAATTTCTTTCTTTTTTTTTTTCTTTAAAGATTAATAGCATTTTTTATTGGCTTAAATAAAACTCGCCTCACTTTTAAAATTATTTCAATTAAAATGATTTCAATTTATCTCAAGTTTAATGCCGAAAACTGGAATGGAGTGGATTCACCAATCCATTTATTCTGCTATGCCTAGTATCCTATAAGTGAATATCTTCTTCTGCCATAAACAGGTTTCTTATTAGCGTAGCTATAAAACTACCGAGATAAACCTATTTACTGTTTAGCCTCGGCACTAACATAAACTCATATTTTTAGAGAACCTCTTTAATCACTTTAAGCTCGGCATACTTCTCTATACATTCATCAATAAGGTCAAAATTTCTATCATTCATCTTAATTTACTTGGATGCACTTATTTACTTGTTTTAATGGTGTTACTTGTAATTTGCATTCATTGTTATATTAGTGGCATGGGAATTTTATGTCCAAAAATATCATGAGTTCACTCAAAATTGAAAATTGTTCATTTAACTTGATCTACCTGTATTTTAATCGGAATAAATCCCATTAGAGTTCATTAAGAGTGACATTGGAAGCTCTCCTAACATAGGCCTTGGCTAATTGGTTAGACAGATTCATCGGTTGATCAATGAGGGTGCTCTGGAAAAGATGCCTAGCCTAATCCAGACAGATTAATTCACTGAATACTTGAAGTTTGTGTAAATCCACATGGATTTAAGCTATCTGGATCTTGGGCACCCTTGTATTCTGACCTTAATTATAATGCTTCTATATCTTTAAGTAACCCTTCATCTTGAGTTAAGATCAAATTTACCTGCCCTCCAAATTCTCTATTTAAGGCATTTGCCACCACATTAGTCTTGCCTAGACAATACTGTATATCAATATCATAATTCTTTATTAATTTTAGTCATCTTCTTTGTCCCAAATTTAATTCCTTCGAGTGAAAATATATTTTAAACTCTTATGATCTGTGAATATTTCACATCTCACACTATATAAGTAATGTCTCCAAATTTGTAAAACAAAGATAACTCTAGCTAAATCTAAGTCTTGTGTGAGATAATTATTTTTATGAGGCTTCAGCTGTCTGGAGGCATGTGCAATCACCTTTTTATTTTGCAGTAAAATGCAACCTAACTTTTTAAGAAGCATCATTGTATAATTGGAATCCCTCAGTTCCAGATGAAATTGTTAGTACTGGTGTCAATGTTAAACACTTCTTCAATTCATGAAAACTTTGCTCACATTTATCAGTCTATTCAAATTTAACATCTTTTCATGTCAACCTGGATAGAGGCAAAATAATTTGAGAAAAACCCTTTATAAATCTTATATAATAACTTGCTAATCCCAAAAAGCTCCTATCTTTAGTCACATTAATTAATTTTTTCCATTCTACAACTGCTTTCACTTTTTCTGGATCTATTGATTTACCTTTACCTTTAATAATGTGTCTCAAGAAACAATTTTTTTCTCAACCAAAATCCACATTTAAAAAATTTAGTAAATAATTTGTTTTGCCTCTGTAATCCCATAACAATTCACAAATGATATGCATGCTCTTCATTATTCTTAGAATAAACCAAGACATCTTTAATAAAAATTATTACAAACTGATCCATATAAGTCCTGAAAATTTTATTCATCACATCCACAAATACTGTCAGGGCATTTGTTAATTCAAATGACATAATCAAAAATTCATAATGCCCATATCGGATATCAAAAACTGTCTTCTCAATATCACTTTCTTTCACTTTGACTTAATGGTAAACAGATCTCAAATCAATTCTATAAAATACAGAAATACTCATTAGCTGATCAAATAAATCATCAACATAGGAAGATGATATTAATTTTTAATGGTTATCTTGTTTAACTCAATGTAATCAATATAGAGCCTCATTGACCATCCTTCTTAACAAATAATACTGGTGCACTTCAAGGAGATATACTGGTCTGATAAAGTCCTTTTTCAATCAGTTCTAATAAATGAATTTTCATTTCTTGTAACTCTTTGGTTGTAAACTCTACTTCCCTCTTTGGAGGCAAACTATCCAATTTATCCGGAATAATATCCATAAATTCATTCACCACATGAATATAATTTATATCATTCATTTCCCCTATGTTGGCTTCTAATTTTGCCAAGAAAATCAATTCACCAGCTTTCATACTTTTTGTTTACCTAACTAGAAGTAATCAAGGATGAACATACTCCTTTCTCATACATAAAATAAAATACCTCAACTCCAGAAAAATCAAATCTGGCTCTTTTCTTCCAACATTCAATAGTAACAAAATATTTGACCAATATATTTATAGCCAAAATTACTTTAAACTCCGTTATGGTAGTACAATTAAATCGATTGGAACTCTCTGCTAGCTATTATATGATTAACTTAACATGAAGCACTGACAACTAAATAATCTCCCCCTGGTAACAAAATATTCAGACCATAAGTAAAAATAATAGGTTTTAAGTGTAATTTGTCATAGAATATCTCTAGCAGGTAAGTTTGAAATAATGATCATACCTATCACCACTCCTTAAGATTTCTTGGCTTCTTGTGAGGTTAAAGAAACAACTTGGGCTGGTACTGGTCTCATAGTTTCTCCAGATGCTTCTCCTTTTATGTTCAAAACAGGTTTGCTCAATGGCGACTTAGCACCTCTATACTGCTCTGTCCTTGTCACACCCCATTTTAACCTCTCTACAGTTAAACTAGAGTGTAACAGAGAAGGAGAATCTGAACAGAACATCTCCTTACTTACCCCCATTATGAACAATGATAACATAATTAGATAAGTAAAAAGTAGTCAATTCAAACTATCATAACCTCACTAATCATAAAACTTCAAAATGTTCATAATAGGAAGCATATATAATATATCTTAACTGAAATGTACATTTCAAATGAAATATAAAGCTTTACTAAAAATCTTTAAAATTTACTAACATACCCAAAAGACTGCACAGCTATCATTCAGATATCTTTTTAGATCTCTTTGTACACCCAAAGCATATATGTACACCCAAAAAAGAACAGTCACCCCTTTAATGCCCTACGGGCTTCTTTCCCCTTTCCTGCAGTATAACCACTGCTAATAAGCCAGGCTCAATGAAATACATAAATAATGTATAAAAAAATTAGTAATAACATGGTGAATAATTATTGAGAACACATGAGAATTCTATGTTGATTATATGAAATGCAATACATTTAGACAAGTTATATGATGGCTATGGGCTTTTGCACTTTTCAAATTTTCAATTCAAGGTTAGGCCCAGATTCTCAACTTTTACAATTGAAGATGCTCTCTCATTCAAGGTTAGGTCCAATTTTTCACTTTTAGAATTGAGAATGTTGGCTTACATCGTCAGGTCTTTCGCATTTACTTGTGCGGGTGATGGGGACATTAGTTGGAAAGTCTACCGTCGACGTGGCCGTAGATCTATGGCTACGATTTACCCGATGTATTTTTGATTTTAGTATGATCATTTTATTTTGATGTATTTTTATTTATGCACTTTTCCCTTTTTACCCTTGCTTGAGGGATTGAGTCTTGTAGCCCCTCGAGGGTATTTTAGTCTTTTATGTTGTGTCTTTGTAGTAGGCTATTTATAGCCCTTTTCTTGTACTTGTGATGGTTAATGAATGAATGATAAGAAATTTTCTGCATTTTCTTCTTCTTGGAGCTTTTGTGAAGGCTTGAGAGAGAGAGTTTGAGAGCTTGGTGGAGCCTAGGAGAGGCCACCCGTCGTACCCAACAGTTACCGCCGGTGGCTCTTGGTTTCCCCTCCCCTTTCCCTACCTTCTCTTGCTTACACCGCCGGCCAACTCCCCTCCTCACCCGAGCCCACACCCCATTCAAATCCCAGCCGCCATTGCCCCACCCGAACCCCACGTTGGTTCCTCCTACCACCCACGACCTCATCAAAACCGCCGGCCAAATCCCATTGAGCCGCCGGATCTTGCATGCCGCCCACCCCTTAAGGTTTCCTATTTTGGTTGGAATTAACTTAGGAATTGATTTGATTTTGAATTATTCAATTTCAATTTCAAATCCTTGCATGAGTTATTTAGTCCAATTAAGGAAAGTTCCAATTTTGAATCCATTTGAATTTGAAATTCAAATTGGATGAATTTATTTACTTTCCTAATTCTTTAAACCCAATTAAGGATCCTTAATTTGCCTCATTGAATCCCCTCCCCCTTCTCCATGCTGCCGGCCCCTTGATTGGGCCCATCTCCTTTAATGCTTCATGAAGGGGATTAATTGCAAGGCATTCAAAATTTCAAACCCATTGATTTTCCCTCCAAACTCACTCAAATCTGAAAATAATTTCAGATTTATGAGTTAAAATAATTTCTATCCCCCCCTAACCCTAGCCGTCCCCCTCTTCCTCACACCCGTCGGCCATTCTCTCCCCACCGCCCCTCTCTCTTTCTCTCTTCACCCTCCTCTCAAGGTGTAGCTCCTTCTTTGATTGGAGATGGAAGATCAATCCGGAACTTGAGTTTAACCTTGCACATCACGACGTTTCTTCGAGAAGAATTCATCTAACCTTGGACGGAACAATTATTGGAAGGTACGTGGGATTTATACGATGTGTCTCCGTGAAGGTGATTCTTTCTCCTCCTTGATTCTTTTACTTTCGAATTCCAAATTCTTCATGAGAATTTGTTCAAAGCAAGAGATTGTGTCTACTTGTTGCCATCCACTAGTATTCGTAGGATTTGTTACTTCTTTGCTTTTAGACCCCGTTGTTAAACAAGGATTATGTTGGAAACTATCCCGCATGCATTACTTTAATTCTCCTACGTGTTTTTTGATTCCGCTTAGCATTTTGTGTAGTTTGGCCTAAACGAAAGTGACCGTTCATTAGTTTTACTTTGTTGTTTTAAATCACTAATAACGGAATCTGAAATTACTCTTAAATATTTTGTGCAAATCTCCAATTTCGCATATAGTTCTACATCAGCGGGCCTATCCCCCATATATGACTTATTTCACTTTCTCAATAGCAATCCTTTTTAACCCTCATGACATATGCTATTCAAAAACATATTCTTCATACACTAGTAAACTAAAGAAATCATACATGTTCTTACAAGAGTAAACTAAAGAAATCATACATGTTCATACAAGAGTAAACTAAAGAAAATTGAAATACATACTATCATAAACATAGTAGATATGAATTTGAATGAAATAAAGCTTTTACTAATTTCTTTAGCATAGTTTAAGTATCTCATCTCGTTTTCCAGAATAGTCGGATAATTTGGTTCATTTGAAGTATACTGGCCTCTTTTCCTTTTGCATACCATCTCAAATAAACTTCTCATCTCAATTAGTCACAGTTCCAACAACCTACTGATTTCAATAACCAATCACTAATTTCAGCACGCATCCAACATTCAACAAATAACTACAGCAGCACCTAATTAATTGCTGAATTATGTTCTTACCTCTGTTTCTTGAAAGTTCTTCCCACAGCAGTTCTTACCTCATTTCCCTACTGTTTTCAGCGAAAGGGCAACAACATCGCTACCTAATTTTAGTAACAGGAATACCCTCACCTAATATACTTCAATAAAACAATAATTTCTACAGAGAAAACATTAATTTCTGCACTTAGTAGCAGCTCTTCTTCACTGCTATTTCACTGCTTTCTTACTTTCATGTTTTCTGCAGTTTTTCCTCTCTTTTCTCACTGTTTTCTCCCTTATTAGTAACTCCTGCAGCAAAAGAAATTACCTATTTCCTGAATCTTTCCAGCAACATGCATCAGCTCACAAAGAAAACACCTCCTCCCAATGGCTCTCCCGCTGCTTGCTGTCGAACATCAGGAAAACGGAGAGGAATGACGAATTGGAAGGAAGGAATAGGCTAGTGCTCACTTTGTTTAATATTATATCTTATTAATTCTCCACTACACATCCAATAACCCTTTCCTACACCTCTAGCCGTTGGATAAAAGTAACCAATGCATGTTGAGTTAGTTGATTAAGCTACAGTAATATAAATAAAATAATAAAGTGACTATGAATATATAATTATAATTAAATAGTTAATTAACTGATGTTGCTATATAAATAATTATTCCTTAACTATTTATACATATACCATTAATATTTTGCATGTACTTTTATATGTCAAAATGCTCGGAATAAAAGTAGGATTTGATGAAAATAAATGAATAATTAGAGGAAGTTTATACTTACATGTATTTATAATATTTTGGGTATTACAGTCCTTTAAACACCTTTTAGTTCTATGGCTCCCTAAACGTTTTGCGAACAATGTCTCTTGATATGACCTGGACTCCCCTCACAAATAACACTTGAATTCAGTAGACATTTCCCAGAATGTGACTTTCTACAATTTGTATAGGTTGGTATCAAATGGGACCCTACATGCTGCTGATGTGCACCTTGATGAAATTTTTGCATTTTAGACTGATCACCTCACCTTTGATATCAAATTGTCCCTTCTTTCTCCTAGTCTCCCATTTTTTCCTGATCTATATCATGCTCTAGAAGTCTAGCACTCTCAACTAGTTTAGCAAAATCTTTAATGCATAGAGGAATTAGAGGTTATCTCAATGAATCTCTTAGCCCTTTTAGAAATCTGCAATATTTCTTAGTAGGAGTACTGATAAGCCATGGAGCATATCTCGACAAGGATGTAAAATCTGCCTCATTTTGAATAACATTCTTGACCTCTTGCGTTAGATTTATAAAACTCTCATGCATTGCCTGCTTTGCTGAATGAGGAACATACCACTCCTCGAAGACTTGTTCAAATTCTTTATAGGCAATTAGCTCCTTGGTTCTACCTTCAATATTTTCTAATGTTACCCCCTCCGTCATCACTGTGCCTCGCCTTTCAACACAGAAATAGCTAGGGATACTCATCTGTAATGAGGGCATTTTATCTCATTCAAAATATTCTCAATCTTGATTATCCAATTCTCAGTAGCTCTGACATCTACGCCTCCTTTAAATAAACGTGGCCTTAAACTTTGAATGAGCTTTAAGTGCTTATCTACTTCTACACTAACATGCGAACCTGCACCTGCATTTGCACTGCTACTAGGAGCTGTAAGGGTGACTGGTATAGCTGCTAATGGAACACTAGATGCTGCAGGTCCTACAAAAGTCTGCATCTTTTTCACCATTTGCATCATTTACATTTGCATCATAATTCATGGCAGGATCAGGCACCACTGACACATTATTTGTTCTGAGAGTACTACATTCATCTATTGCAATATTTTTAGGACCCTCAGGTGTTCTATCATGTTGAGTTGATTGGCCATTAGTCCTCTCAGTACCCTTTCAGTAATCGTATCGCAATATATTACCTCATAAAATGTCTTTATATTATCATGCACACATATTAATATGTTATTTTCATATGCTAAATGCAGGTGAAATTGAGAGTTGGACTCATTACTAACTTATGAATACTACTCCCACTTAAGCTCTATAATAATTAAATTAGATCCAACTTTCTTTCTTAAAGACACTAAATCAATTTAAACTTTCATAAATTAAATTATCAGAATTTTAATTCTTGCTCTGATACCACTTTTGTCACATCCCACGACACACTCTCCATCAACAATGTAGGGTGCAATTGAGAAAATATAAAATTCTTCAATATTTAAAATATCATTTTTAAATATATTCAAGTCATAGTTCACCACATTCCCTTATAAAATGGAAGCATCCATAATATCTCATTTAGATCACGCATATATAATTATTGAGCCACTAAGGACCCCAAAAAATTATAATAATAAGTCTCATACCTGCTTTTGCTGCAGACCACTTATCCAACTACACAACAAAACACAATCAGGCGCACCCAGGTTAGGCGAGTGTAACTGCACCCAGATCTGTGCAGTTGTCATACACAAATTTCCTTCTCTAACTCATTAAATCTATATCATCCTTTATTGCATATATTTATTAAATGACAAGTATGAGTTATAAATATAACTTAGTGAGTAAATCATAATTCTAAATTATAGTTACTTGCAGGAATAAAGAAATAAGATTTATGCCATTTATCATAATGAATTCGTAAAATATTATAGAACATTTGCATTTCATTCAAAGATAAGCATGGAAAAGATGTAATATTCTATTGGATGTTAATTGCATGAATAAGTAAAGGACCATATCTTATAATATCTTATCTTATTTTATAATTCAATCATTATAGGAGCATTATTTAATTGTTTCATTTAAGTCACTTCAATATCAATATCATTTTTCAACCTATTCCAACTCCTGAAATAAAGGTAGCATTTGAACATTTATGCACGAGTACAAGCATCCAAAAGCAGTGTCATAAGATGGTGAACTTCATCATTGCACATACAAGCATTTCTATATAATATCATTTCATTTGCATTTTTCTTGCCATTCAATATCATCTTGTAAGGAAACATTGCATATCATAATATAAATAGTGGGAACATGATATGAGTCCTATATATCATTCATTTCAATATGACAACATATTTTTAATGATTGAGATAAATAATATGAGTTCGCAATATAAGTTTTAATATCATTTGATGTGTTTAATTTGGAAGAACGATATCAACATTATGATAGGAAATACTTGAATTTGCAAGTAACCTAACCAAAATCGGCGAACCAACAGCAGCCAAATGGCTGTCCACAGCAGGAAAACAGCAGAAATCTGCTGTTTACAGCAGAAAAACAGCACTTGTCCGGTAAAATCTGAGAGAAAACTCAAAGGAAAGCTTGTATTTCACTAGTAGATGAATAAAAATAGCAAGATACAATTGATCCTCAAGTCGAGAGGAGGATCGATCTCTCCCAAATCTCTACACGCCGCTAGAGCCCAAAGAAAACCTAAATCTACGAGATCTCAAATTTCAGCCAAATTCAAGATACTCAAACCCTAGCAAAATCAACTATTTAATGCATACCAATCAAAAGGAAATCCCAAAACAGTCCCTACATTCAAATTTCCCTCTCAAAACCCTAAAAACGCTTCCTAAAAAGCTCTATTTGAGCGGACGGGCCGCCCGATCTCCGCAAGAGGCGGAGATCTCGCTGTTTTTGCGAACGGCCGGTCCCGTGTGGACCGGTCTAACACATTATAACTTAGAAACATGAGCAGCAATCTCAACTTTTGGGAGAAACAACTCTTCCACTATAACGTTGATCCTCAGTCAACTCCTTGGTTCAATACCGAAATATCAGATATGTGATAATATGTAAAACATCCATATTAATTGATCTTTCTATTTCCTCCATTTATATACTTTTTGTTACTTGTTGTTACTTGTAATATCTAATATACAAATCATTCTTCCTCTAAAATCCATTTATATGCTCTCTCTCTCTCTCTCTTACACACACATCACACACACACTCTCTCTCTCTCTCTCTCTCTCTCTCTCTCTCTCTCTCACCCCTCCATCTCCCCCGCTTCTAATAATAAACAGAGTAATAATCAATTCTAATGCGCCAATATTAGCCAGTTTAAATTATCTTATATTTTTAATTTGATTTTTTTAATAAAAAAATCCAACAGGCGTTTATATACTTCAATCTTACAAGAAGTTTAGGGCTGGCTAGCTAGTTTTGAATGCTAAGTGGGATCTCAACCATTTTTGGAATATTGCATGAGATAAATGACTTGATTTATGGTGTTAAGCTCAGGTGTTGTTGTCTAAGTTACCTTATTATTTGATTCATTTCTCTGCATTTACTATTTTATGTTTGTCTTTCCAATAATGACAACCTTGGTTTTGTACTATGTTTTTTCACTTTGATCTTCCCCTTAATAGTGTCATTCAAGCTGCTATTTTCAGCCTATGAGAAGCATTTTTAGCTCTCTAGAGGTGTGTTTTCGAAGTGATAGAAATGATACAGAGCAGGAATGTCTATTTTCTTGCAAATTTTGATACTTGTCATGTAAAGTCTCGTAGTTGAAAATTGTTGTGTTACCATCTTCATCATCACCATCATCATTATGAAAAAGAGGGATTGTTGTCATGAAGATCATTCATATTTGGAAAGAATCAATCAATCATCATTATCCTCATGCAAATATGGAAAGAAATATTATTGCATTTACGAAAAGAAATCAAGCTATCACAACCAACATTCAAATGTTGAAAGAATTGTATTGTTATCATCATTAACATTAATATGATAAGTTAACCGTCATCATTATTATTGTCCAAAGATGTAGAAGATCAAGTTTTCATCAACATCATCAACTATGAAAAGAAATATTGCCATCCAAAAAGAAAAAGAAATTTTTTTGATATTATGTCATTTTCATCAAATATAGGGTAACCACTAAGGATTTCAATCACCATGATAGCATCAATATGAAACATATCAAACCACTCCTTTTCCAAATGGGTTTGGATGAAATCTAGAAAGAACATGAAAATTTGAGCCTCCTCTCTCTCCCCCCTTTCTTTTGTGGTACTTTAGACAAGGAATGATGTTTTGGATTCTTGGAATCAATGATCTCTTCAATTAAGTAAGATAATAGTTAATTATGCAATGAAATCATGAATATTTTTACTTCCTTTGTCCTCAATGAAATTATATAGTTATATGTAAATAAGGAGTTAACGGTAGTAAGAAAATCATATTAGCTGATTCATGTATTAGTGTTGCTTATTGGTAATATAAGGTGAAGTTTGCTCGCTTTCTCTGTTATGTTGGTTTAGTAAGTTTTACATCTAAACAATAATGATATATGTTTTATGTTATTGTTTTTCCTTGAATTATAATATCCTTTACTAGTTATAGTTCACATTGTTGTGTAAGGCCCATCTTCTTTATCATCAAACCATATTAGGTTAAGCCAATGGTGGAGGCTTGAAGACTACACATGCATATTAGCAGGCCATTATTATGCCCCATTTCAAGCATTTTGAAAGCCTAACTCAAGGAAAGGATATCCCCCATTTTAACCATTTTGAAAGCTTAACTCTAATTTGTTTGTCCATTTAGTCCATCTGACAGAAATCTTTTATAATCTGTTCTTTAGTTTTGAGTTGGTGGCCGGATTTGAGACATTATGTGATGTAGGCAAAGGGGGGTCAAAATATTTTGGATTGTAAAATTGGTGAGCTACTAGTTCTCTACTTAAATCTAGCTCATTAATGCTCATTTATTAGGTTCTTCCCCCCTCTTTTTGTCTCTTTGGTTTCTTCTTTGAGAATAATAAGTTGGCTCTTGGGATTTCTCCTTGGTTGTTTTCCCGAGAGTCTCTTCTCCTTCCCCTTGTCTTCTCAGTTTTCCCTTGGGCTGCTTGCTGTTTTTTGGTTTTTTCTGTTCCCGTGGCCACTCTCTCTCGATTTTACCCCTCCTGGTTGTTTTCCCGTGAAGTGCTGCCCTGTTTCCTGTGCTAGCTCTTCGGGTCCCTTGCTGGCTTGGTTTCCCGTGGCTGCTGGTTGAGTTTTCCGTGGTTTCTCTCCCTGTTTTCTGTGCAGAATTTCTGCTGGCTATTATGTGTCTTTTGGCCTTTCCTCTTGCCCTTGGCCGATTAGTTTGATTGGGAATTTTAGGTGGCTATTTGACTGCCCTTTTCTTCTATAAATAGGAGATGTTTTGTATGTTTTAAAAGCAAATATGTGATGATGATTTTTGGAGATAAAACCTGAGGGTTTTCTTTGGAATAGCTTGCGAGCTATGTCCTCCTCTTCTTCTCCTCTCTATAGCTTGTGTGCTATGTTTCGTCTTGACTTCTAACCTCTTCTTCTCTACGCAAGTTCCACCCCACCTGTATCCTTCTTCTCAACTATTGGCAAGCTCCTTTAGGTATCTTTAATTTGTGTTTGTGTCAAAGTTTGTAAGTGTCAAGAGTTGTAAGAGTCTTTTTATTATAAAAAGTTGTATTATTTCTTATTTTGTCAAGTTTTTGAGTATTTTGTGTTATTTATATCTCCTAGGATGGTCTTTGTTTTTTGCTTGCAAAAATTTGGCTTTCTCCTAATTTTTGCTTGCATCATTATGTTAAACATGAGCGAATGTTCTAAATTTTCAAAGCATAGGTTCACATTTTTCTGCAAAGCAGTCTTTAAAACGACTAACATTGACCAAAATTTTCAAAATATGCATTTAGAGCATCACATGAAATTGTCTTGATGATTGTTCCTTGTATTACAAATCATATATGTTTTAACATGTAACCCCTTTATGATTTCTCATTGAAGACTGAATTAGGTTTCAGTTTAGCTTATGCACTTAGACCCTAACAGAAATAATTTAAGGGATCAATGCTATATGATTTTTCTTTTTATATAAAAGCTTGAATTTGTTTTAATTAATCGTGTTGTTAATATTATGTTTTAACGGACCTTTATGCATATCGATTCCCTGCAGGTTTCATTTGTAAACTGTAAATCACTAGGTTGTTGCTGAAAGCAAGTCTTGTATGCTGAAACTTGTTGCTGAAAGCAAATTTTGTAAGCTGAAATATGCAGAAATTATTCTAATTACCGGAACTAAATTTGCCACGTGCAACTCGTAATATGTAAATATGGTGATTATCTTGCAATCCTACATTGTGAACGGATCTTTCTGTTGTTATTTAATTAGATTGTTTTTAACATGGGTTCTCTATTATCACAGTTTTGGAATTTTAAGGCACGCATTAAGGACTATATATGTTTATAGGAAATTATTATGCTTACCAAAAAGTTCAACCGGAATCTTTTTAAATCGTTTCTTGTTTATTCAGGAAAGCCTGTGTACATGTACAGCATGGGTGGACTTGCTGAATACTGTGTCATTCCTGCAAATGCAGTTGCTACTCTGCCAAACTCACTACCATATACTGAATCTGCTATCTTAGGCTGTGCAGTTTTTACTGCGTATGGAGCTATGAGACATGCAGCTGAAATGCGTGCTGGTGATTCTATAGCAGTTATAGGAGTTGGTGGCATTGGAGCAAGGTGATAATCTGAACTATTAACAGGACACAATAGAGATGAAGGATTCATATAGCTGACCTCACGTAGTGGGATAAAGGATTATTCTCTATATAGATATTAATGACTTTACAACCCTAATTTGATCTATACAACATCATTGACCATTTTTTTTTTATAAAATTTATGTTTAAACCTTCAAACACACAAAACAACTGAGACATTTCTCTATTTCAACAATGCAACATCAACTCCAAAGGTGCATCCTCATTTATATCTCTATTTTATATAACAGGTTGAAGCTGTTTGAACCTATCACATCTAGGCATTATCTTATCTTTTAATCCAATAAAATTACATATCATATAGTTGTTCTTTGTTTTACTATTCTAAGATCTCTACCTTCTAAGCATTTCCTCAGATGGTTTATTTTCTTAATTATTTCAATGGATGCCTCACCAATTTGAATTACATCCTCTGCATAAACTATGCACCAAGACAGCTCATTTTAAATATCTTTTGTGATAATCTCCATAGTCAATGTAGAAGATATGGACTTCATTTTGATCTTTGATGTAAATAATTGATAATTGGAAATCTATGCCCCTTACCACTACTTTTGAAACTAATAAGTATTCTATAGTACCTATCTTTAATAATATCATTTTATCTTTAGCTAACACCTTTTTGCATTAAATTTTACGAAATCAGTTCCTAAGCTATTCAATCATATGTATTCTTAAGATCATAAAAATAATATGAAGATATTTTCTTTGTTCTATATACTTTCATTGATTGTCTTAACATAAAATTATTTTAAAAATCTTCTTGGCTCCAAAATTAAGATAATTTTTCTAGGCCTATCTTCTATTATTCACTCACATTGTTTTATTTTGTAACTAATAAATTTGATTCCTCTATAGTTAACACAATCTTGAATATCTCATTTATTCTTAAATATAGATACAAAATATTTTCTTTCTAATCATTTGACATTTTTCTAATATTTAAAATTATATTAAAAAAAATTAATCAAGTTATTGCAATATTCCTTATAACTTGTTAAATGAACATGGAGCCTTTTATGCATATTTTTTTGGGCCAACTCCACTTTATATTTATGTATTTATACATAATATACCTGATTATATTGTTTGTTGTAATCTTCTAAATAAAGTTTTTCCTTGAATCTCATTTAATAATTTCTCAAAGTGTATTTTCATCATTCCTTGATATTTTCATATTTAACTAAAATCTCATTTACTTCACTTTTAACATTTCTAACTTGGTTAAAATCTCGAGGTCTCTCATCTTTTATTTTAGTTATTCTATATATCTCCTTTTTTCTTCCTTAATATCAAAGTTGGTATGAAAAATATTGTCGTTGTCAGGTCCCAAGTCATGGATGAGAAAAGTAGAGGGGTGCGTTAGGTAGTCGATAGGCAGCATAAAAATTGTCGAATAATTATGACATGAATTCTTTAAAAAAATTTATTAATGTTAGAGTGTCCCTTGGAAGCGACGCGTTGTATGACCTAATACAGTGATAAGTGTGTAAGGGCCACTACACCGGTGCCCGGGTATAGTGTTAAATAGGCAATGATTCCCACATCAAGGACGGATGTGTGCAAAGAAGCTAGTTCATGAAACTAAAGTTAGGATAGGAACTTAGAATATAGGATCCCTTACAGGAAAATTAATGCAGTTAATAAATATTATGATTCATAGGAAGATAAATATTCTGTGCATTCAAGAAACTAAATGGGTTGGAGAGAAGGCTAAGGAGATTGATAATTTAGGATTTAAACTATGGTATTCGGGTTTGAGTCGTACTAGAAATGATGTATGTGTGATTATAGATAAGAGTTTGAAAGATAATGTTATAAAAATTAAAATAATTATAGATAGAATTATAGCTTTAAAGATTATTATTGATGTTAAGATTGTTAATATTATAAGTGCTTATACTACTCAAGTAGGTTTGAATATGAGTTCAAAATTAAAATTTTGGAATTACTTAGAAGAATTAATACAAAAAATACATCTTAAAGAAAGAGTTTTTATTGCAGGAGATTTAAATGGACATGTTGGTAGAGAGGTAGATGATTTTAAAATACATTCATGGTGGCCATGGATTTGGAACGATAAATGAATATGATAAGACCATATTAGATTTTTATTTAGCTTATAATTTTTTTAATAACTAATACCTTATTTAATAAAAGAGATGAGCATCTTATCACTTATACAAATGGATGTAGTAAAACGCAGATTGATTATTTTCTTATAAGAAAATTAGATCATTTAGATTGCAAAGATTGCAAAATTATTCCGAGTGAAAATTTATGTTCATAACATCGTTTATTATTTTTGAACTTTAAGATAAATGAGTAGAAAATAAAAAATAAAGTAAAACGATTTTTTAGTATTAGATGGGGGCATTTAAATAATATTAATAAAAATATTTTTAGAGTAAGATTTTAGATCTTAAGATTTTGTCTGTGCATGAGGTTGTTAATGTTATGAGAAAAAGTGGCTAGTAATATTAAGATTATTGCAAAAAGATGTGCTTAGAATTTTGAAGGGAAAAACTCCTAATAGTAAAAATAGTTGGTGGTGGAATCCAAATATGCAAGAAAAAATAAAAAATAAGAAGATTTATTATAAAAATTGGTTTAGATGTAAAAATTATGATAATTGGGAAAGTTATAAAGAGGCTCGTAAGGAATCTAAGAAAGTTATTTACGATGCAAAGAGCTTAGCTTTTAATGATTTATATAATAGATTAGATATTAAATTGAGAGAAAGATATATGTATAAGTTAGCCAAAGAAATGGATAAGAGTAATAAGGATTTAGTTCAAGTGAAGTGTATTAAGGATGAATATCAAAAAGTATTTTTCTTATAAAATGATATTCAACAAAGGTAGATGAGATATTTTGTTAAAATTTCTATTGAATAATATGAAAATACAATTGATTTTAGTGACTTTAGCATCCTAAATGAAAATAAAAATTTTTATTTTTATCGGCATATTAGTAAAACCAAAGTTAGAGAGGCTTTAAAGAAAATGAAGTGTGGAAAAGCTGTTGGACCTGATGATATTCCAATAGAGATGTGGAAATGCTTAGGAGATCAAGGAATTTCGTGGCTTACTAAACTTTTTAATATTGTTTTGAAGACTAAAAAGATGCTAAATGAGTGGAGAATGAGTGTGTTAATTCATATTTTTAAGAATAAAAGTGATGCACAGGAGTGTGCGAATTATAGAGGAATTAAGTTAATGTGTTATACTTTAAAACTATGGGAGCGAGTTATGGAGCGTAGGTTGCGACGTGATACTAATGGTTCTCAAAATTAATTTGGATTCATGTCGGGTAGGTCTACTATGGAAGCCATACATTTATTGAGAGGTTTGATGGAGAAATATAGAGAGTTTAAAAAGGATCTACATATGATATTTATTGATTTAGAGAAAGCATATGATAAAGTTCCAAAAGAAGTGCTATGGAGAGTTTTTGGTAATGCTTAAATTCAAATCATTAAAGATATGTATACAGGAGCTATTATTTATGTTCAAGCACAAGATGGTTTGACCAAGTATTTTCCTATTTCAGTTGGATTACATCAAGGATTAACTTTAAGCCCATATCTTTTTGCTTTAGTCATGGATGTTCTCACTAGACATTTGCAAGAGGATGTACCTTGGTGTATGTTTTTTTCTGATTATATTCTTCTTATTGATAAGACTAGAGAGGCAGTTGAAGGGAAACTTGGATTATGGAGGTCAACCTTAGAGTCTAAAGGTTTTCGCTTGAGTAGATCTAAAATTGAATATATGGAGTGTAATTTTAGTAGCAATAGACCTAGTGAGGGGATTGCGACTTTGGGCGATCAAGTCATCAATAAGAGTACACGTTTTAGATATCTTGGATCTATTGTTCAAAGAGGTGGTGAAATAGATGGGGATATTATTAGTAGAATTCAAGTTTGATGGTTGAAGTGGAGGAATGCATCGGGTTTGTTGTGCGATAGAAAAGTCCCACTCAAACTTAAGGGAAAATTCTATAAGATGGTGGTGAAACCTGCAATGCTTTATGGTGCCGAATGTTGGCTATTAAAAGAGAAGCATAATACTAAGTTAAGCCTTGCAGAGATGAGGATGCTTAGGTGGATGAGTGGCTTTACCCTTAGAGATAGGATTCGAAATGAGCATATACATGAAAATGTTGGAGTTGCTCCAGTGGAAGATAAGATTAGAGAGAGTCGCCTTAGATGGTTTGGTCACGTTAAAAGGAGGCCTTCCGATGACCCGGTTAGGAAGGATGATGTGTTACATTTGACTTATGTTAAGAAAGGTAGAGGTAGATCTAAAAAGGCTTGGTTAGAAAATATTAGAAATGATCTCTCTTTATTAGATTTAAATGAGAATTTGACTTTTAACAAGACACAATGACGAAAAAGGATTCATGTAGCCAACCCCACGTAGTGGGACAAAGGCTTGATGTTGTTGTTGTTATCAAACTTGGTATGAAATCATAAAAACTGTAACTTTTGTTTTGCTCACTATCCTCTTTGTGAGATTTCTTTATTTTTTATAGTCATTATATGCCTAAGCAGCATACAATCTTTGTCAAATTTTTAAAATTTATTTTTTCAGTAATCACTCTTTATACCTCCTCACTTCACTAAGTCTTCTTGTTTATGCACAATTTATCTCTAGACTCTTCTAAACTTCTATAGTAATTTTTTATATAGAACTAGTCATCTTATTCTGCCTCAAATTTGACTCAACTAAAAAATGCCAATTTGCGTCTCTTAGCACTATTATCTAGAAAGATAAACAATTTGTCATCTTTTAGTTTATGCACCAATACAAGAAGTCACTTGTAGCTTTTAACAATTCCATTGTTGGGTCCCAAATATGCATGAGAGAAGTGGAGGGTTGCGTTATGTAGTCGACAACCAACATAAAACTTGTCTCACAAATATGACATGAATCTAATAGTGAGGGGGAAAAGACTCTGAAACTAAAAATTCAACTAATGCTTGACCTTATGAATTTATATAATCAAGTTAGTCATCCAAGTTTTATATTATATGTTTTTATTATATTTGATAAGTTTTTTTTAAAGATAGATCAATCTATATGTTTCCATAGCTCGAATAGGATTTAATTTATTTTCTTTATACAAAGTTGTTTCATTTGAACTAAATTATTTATTTTTCAGTTGTTTACAGATAGCACGAGCATTTGGTGCTACTGAGATAATTGCAGTTGATGTACAAGATGAAAAATTGCACAATGCAAGGACACTTGGAGCAACTCACATCATAAATGCTTCAAGGGATGATGTTGTTGAGAAGATCAAGGTACACAACTTCAAATTTCCTAAATTTTGCTAAATGTTTTTTTGTATATTCTATTTCTGAGATGCATATTTTTTCTTTTATCGAAATATAAAGCATGATTGTTTGTTTTACTACTATCACTATTTAAAAATAAAAAGGGCATATCTAGCTAGTTTATGGTTGGTGGAAGTGCTTAATCCCAAGATGATGTTGTTTGACATAATGGATTTATATGATGTAGAGGGATAGTGGGATCAATATACACCATGGATCTCTCTTTTTTGTGTCTATTTGACTTCTATGATCGAGTTCATTGTTCCTTTCTCATGAGGATCCTAATGTTTATCATTCTTAATTAGTAGTTCCTGCTTTTTGTCGTCATAGCCTCATGTTGTGTGCTAGATGAGATTTCATTGGCTTAGCCTAAAAAACACATTCAAATAGAGTAGGATTTGGAAAAACCATGGGTCCTCGTTTTGGCACAAAAATCCACTATTTTGGATTGTTAGTTAAAGGTGGTTTACTTCCAATTAGTTGGAGGGACTTCAATACAAAACACTTCTTTGATAATTGATATGAAGAAAGGCGATGTTCAAGGACCCTAGATCTTCTATCTCACATATATGTTATTATGCACAACATAAGTGCGTGATGCATCCAGAGATAGTATGAATTACCTCTTTTCTCGGTATTGTGATGTTGACTGTGGAGTATTGGTTCCTACTACCTTGACCATTCTCCGTTCATGAGATGGTGTTAGATAATGCAATCAAAGTCATTATATGCGGCTTGCTTAATGTGATTCTTACAGGTAAGATAATCATCAATGAACATCATTTAGCTACCCTAGATCTTCTATCTCACATATATGTTATTATGCACAACATAAGTGTGTGATGCATCCAGAGATAGTATGAATTACCTCTTTTCTCGGTATTGTGATGTTGACTGTGGAGTATTGGTTCCTACTACCTTGACCATTCTCCGTTCATGAGATGGTGTTAGATAATGCAATCAAAGTCATTATATGCGGCTTGCTTAATGTGATTGTTACAGGTAGGATAATCATCAATGAACATCATTTAGCATTTTGATGGCGTGATTGTTGCTATTGAATGCTGAGTTCAATGGGCTTTCACGACTAGTAGGATGGTCTTCAATGAGATTGTAATGAGCATCATTTGTGTTGTGCCTCATTTTAACCCCTTCCAACCAAACATGAGACTTAATAGAGGTGAAAATCTAATAAAACAATTTCTGCTAACACCCATCTAAACTCTTATCAATCAGGATTGAGTGCAAATTAATTTACCTAAATCGTCCCAAGCATATATTATACTTCATAATCTGCTAATACATTCATCATAAACATTAATACAAAAGCTTGTATAAATAAATTCATCAAAATAGATTTAAAGCTTTCAAGTAAACTTCATAGAGAAAGTTATACTTACCGAAAGGCTTTAATTTATATTATAGATATCTTTTTTTTATAATACATCCAAAATTGTACACTCTAAAAATAATGGTACAAGATACAACTGGTCAGCTATCTATTCCCCCATTTACTCTTTTTTTCTTGAAATTACAAATATAATATCTATAAGCTCGACGCTCAATGGGATAAATAATTTTAATATAAAGTTCAAATATATATATATATATATATATATATATATGAATACTCATATACATAATTAGCTTAGTGCGAAAATTAAAATTCATTTTTTTCTTTGATGATTATATAATGAAAAGACTTAATCATATGCATTAAGCATTAATATTTATAAGGTCTTGAAATATGTTTATCGAGTGTTAAATCATTTATTGCACTATGTTAGTCAGTTGCTTAAATGAAATTATTTGTTTTACTTTCATTTTCTTTCTCATTCTTACTCATTATCTTTAAAAGGTCATATAATATTTGTATTGTTTGTTGGCTTATATATGTTGGGCATTACTAGTGCAATTACCATAATAACCATTGATAAAATTTTGTCAGTTGAATATTTCACTTTATCAATCTATTCTCTTTATTTGATACAATTAATTTTGATATGCCATGTAACCTGGCATTGTCTTTCAAATATAACCTTATTAGTTTCTCAACTGAATCTATTTGCTTCATAGACATAAAGCGAGCAAACTTAGTGAATTTGTTAATTACCACCCATGTATAATCCTGATCCTATTTGATTTTAAGAAACCCTATAACAAAATTTCTTATAGGTTCTTCCTACTTTCACTTTAAAATAAGTAATTATTGCAATGATCCAGTTGGCTTCTCATATTTGGCCTTTATAATTTGACCACTTTCACAATTGGATACATACTCAACTACATCCTTCTTTATATCTATCTACAAAAATACTAATTTCAAAATCTTTTAAATCTTTGTACTTCCTCAATTAATAGTATATCTTGAGTGTTGCGCTTTTTTGCAACATCTCCTACCTCAAATTAGAATCATTAGTTCTTGTAGATGTACTTTTTTTTCCAACAGTATCTTTTTCATCTACTGTAACCTCCTGTCTCTTTCCTAATTTAACTTCCTCAACTAATTTATGATATTCATTGTTGGCTTTCTGAGCCTCTTTAATTTTATCCACTAAAGTTGATTTCACAATCATTTGATGTAATATTCCTATGTATACAAACATCCTGATCTGTAAATGCATTCTTACGCATCTTTAATTGCATATATTCTTGAGCAAATATCCAGCTTAACGACTATGGATTTTTGGTTTAAAGCATTAGCTACAACATTTCTTTTTTCAGCATAATATCAAACTAATAATCTTTAATTAATTCAAGTTATTTTTTTCTTCAAATTCAAATCTTTCGGAGGGAAAATGTATTTCAAACTCTAATGATCATTGAATATTTCACATGTCAGCCCATATAACTTTTGTCTCCAAATTTGTAGAACAAAGACTACAACGACTAACTCTTGATCATGGGTTGAATAAATGCTCATACAATTTCAACTACTTTAATGCATAAGCTATTACTGTTCTATTCTACATTAAATCACAATCAAATCCTTTTAATGATTCGTTACTACAAAATTGAAATCCATCTATACCATATGGGATGAAGTTCAATAATTGGCTATGAAACCAATTGAACGTGAAGATGACACACCAAGAGGGTGGGAGATTGATGATTTAAAAATTTCTTCAAAAACATCTTTTGAATTAAAAACCAAATTTAGATTTAGAAGTGTTTGAACAAATAATATAAATCAACTCATCTCACAACTCAAAATAAGTACAATTTTTTATTTTTGAATTTTGCAGAAAATAAATAAATTTTTAGTTTTTTTTCTTATTTTTTTTTAAAATAAATATGAATCACAATCAATTGCAACAAACTTTTTTCAGAGGTATAACCACAACCAAACCGGAGTGCTGAAAATAAAATTGCAGTGAAGTAAACACAAATTGGAATTTTAATAGTGGTTTAGTCAAATTGACCTACGTCTCGGATAAGTCCCTCTCCTTTCACCAGGTGGAGATTGACTTGTACAAATTCTTCACAACACCCGAAGAATCCCTCCTTTCACCTTGTAGATAGCTGGGCCTGTCTCAACTGTTTTCAAACAACGCTCCCAAATGACAACCATTCGCCCAACTCATGTAAGTCCCTCATACGGCACTAAAACATGAGAATAATCCCATTTGCTTACTACAAAACTCATGCAATTGCTCGGACTCCCGTTCGTCTCCCTCACACGACCCCCTACCTTCGCGAGGCCCGCTCACTTGTACACGCGACACCAGACGCCCGACCTGATCACGTGCTTGCACTTGTCGCCCGCATGTCCCATCATCTTGTTTATCAGCCCGCATGCGGGATTCTGCCCTGGCCTCCCACAACCCGATCCTAGCCACAACCCACTCGCTCTTTAATGCTCTATCTGACTCCCACACACACGACTCCAGTCGAAGTAGTGCACGCAGGCACCCGCACTCCCTCTCCCTCTCCATCTCAATGTCCCTGTGGCGCACACAAGAAGACTTGTTCAACCAGACCAAACCCGTTTTCCCTCTGTCGCTCTCTGATTGTCGCACGCAAGAAAACTTGACTAACTCAACCCAGTTTCCCGCAACCAACTTGACCCGATGCCGTGCATGACCAATTCCAATTGACCGTCTCTGTTTAAGTAATCAAAATAAGTTTCTTGTATAATAGAATAAAAATTAAATAAAAATTAAAATTAAATAGCTATTTCATCTGACCTCGCTTTTGTGATTGGCTTGACCTGGTGCCACGCGCAACCTGCTCTTCCCGTTTGCTCCAGTTCACGACAACAACTAAAACGACCTTCTATTTTATTAAATATAAATTTATTTATAATGAACATGTATCACGAGTAAATTGAAGGCTTGAAGACCTATGTCCAGACCAATTGTCTTGAAGCCGTCGGTTGTCTAATTTTTAATCCGTCCTAGCAGATTTCAAAGACATGCGCCTCTCAATCTCCTTTCGCTAGGAGGGGATGTTGGGAGGTTGTCGGATTTTGAAAAATAAAAAATAGCATTTTTTTAAAAATTAAATTATATTAATTAATAGGAACCGAACAAATTGAAGACCTATGATAGGACCAATCATTGTCCCTAAACCCTCGACCATCAAATCTTTGATCCGACTAGGCGGATTGAGAGGCAAGTGCCTCCCAACCTCCCTTCGCAGGGAGGGGATATCGCGAGGCTGCTGAAATTTTGAAGAAACAAAGGAACCTCACATAATTAATTTCAAAATATAAGAAATAAAATTTCCATTTTAAAAGATTTAATATATATATATGTATCATTTCAATAAGGGGGGGGGGGGGAGCAGATCAATCAGAACCAACGATTTAAAATCCATTTAAAATGAAAGCCAAGGAACAAAGAATCAAAATTTGAGAAAAGAGGAAAATTTAACCTATTAAGCAATGAATGTACAATATATGATATTGCTCCAAATCATCGTATTTTCATTTACATTGGTTAGATTTAAAACTCTCAAAATAGTTTATTTGACAGTCACTGCTTCTTATGTGGGCTCCGAAAATTCGGCCCCGGCCTCCACTCGCTTTTCTTATTCGGCGAGGGAGTTTTAACGAACTAAGTTCCGGGGTAAATTTTGGAAGGCAGATGGGTTTGTAGATAAGACACTACCCAGAGATTTCGCCCTCATTTTGCGAGGACTTTATGATCTGAGTTCTGGTTTCCTATAGGCGCAAGCCCCTATAGTTAATTACCCCTCCCGATCACGAGAGAGAACTTTCGATTAAGGCTAGTCGTTGGTCAGATACGTAGGATATACGTGTTATCTGGCATATAGTAGCAGCATGGGTTTGAGATTGGAAAGATTGGATATTGGTAGAATTTGGATTTGAAAGTTAGGTTTGGATTTGGGAATTTGGGTTGAAAGTTTGGAAATTTGAAAGGTTTGATATTTAAAATAGAAATTGCACCATCTAGCACTTAAAGCGGATGGTGGGGGAATGGATGATGGACCCGATCAAGATCCCATGGTTCCGTCGTCCCGGGCCATCGTGGGTCCCTGGTCTACTTAGTCAGAGGAGGTAGTCGACCCAACCTGACAGAAGGATCCTTGTCAGCAGCCATGGGTTGCTTCGTCCAAGGGGACCTTGTAGACCGGGGGGTTGGATGTTTGTCTAAGGGGACAAATTTGAATCCACCTTAGCTTGCAGAGAGCTTTGTGCCCTATCGATTATATCCTATTGATTCATATCTCAAGGATTTGATGCCAATAAGGAACGTATTGGCTCTGGCCATAACCGGTATTTCGTGGTGCCATTTGGCGGCAAAACCACTCGGTTCAGAGGGCCCCGGGTCATAACCGTTTATCCTGCGGTGCCATTTGGCGGTCAACCGCCGGTTAGAGGACACGTACCATGTCCTTATTGACAGGAGATTGTTTGAGAATGGATCCTAGTGATATTTTCGACTAGGCATTTGGCTCTTTGTGAGCTAGAGTTTATTTGAATTTGTCCACCCCGGCAGACTGTTGCGGAGGGTGGATGGATTTTGCTTTAAGATACTGATGATTTGATTTCGAATTTAAATATCTTGGAATTTGGATTTTGATAGACACTTGAGTGAGATTTGAAATATTTGTGAACCCCTCCGGTTGAGATCTGCATTCAACACGGCCATCATCGGGGTGTTCGGGGTCATTTCTCTTTATGGATTGAACCTTGTCAACTCTGTCGGGCCGTCGACAGAGGATCGGGTTTTGTAGGCTTCGTGCTTTTGAGAGTGAATTCTCTTGATTGTAGGCCTTGAATGTCTAATATGAATATTTTTAAAACAAATATTTTGGTCGTCATGGCCATATATTTGTTTAATGGTTCGAACCCTGTCGACTTCTATTGACCCGTATAGAAGGATCAGATTCGAATTTGAATTCACTTGTCAACCCGCGCAGCATTCCTAGACGTCACGTGTGTACCAATAACACGCTCGCCGGAGCCCATGCGGGTTTTATAGTTATTTTTACCCCTTTTAGTGTACCTATGTGTATACAATTTATAGTGCACGTGCAGGGGTATTTTGAAATAGTTGTGGACGCCTTCTGTCTGCTTGTACGAATGTTGCAGATTCGGTGGCGTGGCGTAGCAACTTCTGAATAGACTTGTTCGCTGCTTCGTACAGGTAGACTGTCGTGCACTATTTGTTGATTTTCGTAGGCGGGTCATAGTGCACTAACTAATCTCCTGCCTTTTGATTTGTAGATGCATTCACATGATATTTTTGTTCGTGGTTGTTGCTTTGCATACAAGTCTTCTGGAACTGACTGTATGCATTTGAATTTGCTATAGTTATTCTGCATTTTGCTTGTGACCAATATATTAGATGCATAATAGTTCTTTTACAACAGGTTATGGGAGCCTATATCTGTTGCATGTTGTCTGCTTCTACTTGCCGTGAATTGGACCATCGTGTTTGCTGACCGTTGAATGGTAATTGGTTGTATGGGTGTTGTAATTGTCATACCTCTTCTGCATTCTGCTTATGATTCGTGTACATCATACTTATCTTGTCCCCACAAATGAGTTATTGTGCTTCATGAAAATCTTGTGTGAACTCACAATCATATGTGGGTCGTTCCTTTTCTTTGCACATCAACAATCACATCCACCAACAACTCTCCCTTCTAACGCTTTCAAACTCTTCTAACATAGACTTGTAAGTTGATATTAACACCATTAGTTCCATATTGTTTCTATGTGGATTAGAGATTCTACAACAATTTCTACAATCAAGTTGTATACTCATATTGTTTGCTGTTTGTGAATGAGATATAAGAATTACTCTCATTCACTATGCCTCTTTATTTGCTCACAAATGATTTGTATTTATGGTCCCTCGACTCATCACAAGCCTTCACACATTCTTGTGTATTTAATTTGCACATTTCTTCATTTTAGTTGAAGTCCAATAGTTTGCAAGCACAACCTTCTACTGTTCGATTTGGCTTCAAATTCGAAATAGGCTTGATCTTGAGCTCAAATTTTAGTATGAATTTGAATCTCCTTGCACTCAACATATTTGATTCAAATTTAGGTTTGAATTATTGGTCATTTGATTTTAAGTAAGTCCCCTGCATTCAGTCCAGTTCATTTGCATGTTCAAATTCATATAAGGTCGAGCCCTTGTTGAAGTTCAAATGAGAGTCCAAGTACAAGTTCTTCGTTGTCTTTCAAGTTCATATCCTTCCTCTTTATTCGAGTTATGGTCAAGTTCAGTGTCATTTGAGTTCAAATTTGAGTCCCAATGCTTTGTTTTTTGTAGTCAAATTTGTATGTCCAAGTTCTTGTAGTCTTATTTGGTTCAAGTCCGGATGCACAAGCTCAAGTTCAATCTCATTTGCACATTTTTTATTATTTGGATTCAAGTTTGATTAAGTAGATTAAGTTAAGTCCACAAATCTCATTCTGCTCCAAGTCCTTGTCTGTATTTCAGACAAAATTTCGGCAGCCTCCCGGCGTCTCCCCCGTTTAGGGGAAAAACCAAGAGACCGCCTACCCGCCACGTCAATAAAGACGTGCACGGTTGGTGTTTGTGAGACACCGCGGCAGTTGTATTTTTTTTGTTTTCTCCCACCATGGCCAATAAAGGCGTGCATGGGGTTTTTAAAAAAAATATTTTTGAAAGATAACAGATTTGATTTCCCCCCGCCCGGGGGTACTTATAAGTGACCCTACTTCGCCATACGTGCCGCACCGGGGTTCCATCCTACCACGACCAATAGAGGCGTGCATAGGACAGTTCTCCAGTTTGCCACGAATATTGAAGTAGGGTTTTGGGTTTAGAAAAAGTTCATACCTCCGCGGGGTTGTAGTGGCTGACACGTGGATCGAGGGGTCACTCGCCTACCTCGTCGTAGGTGTCGCGCCGGTTGCCCCTCCCACCACGCTCAATAAAGGCGTGCATGGGCAGACCACCGACTCGACACGTTGGTCGAGGTAAGAGAGTGGGGGAAGCATTTTTATTATATTATTAATTATAATTATTTATTCTTGATAATAATTAATTAGAATGAATTAGGTTTTAAATTAATTATATAATTAATATATAATTATATAATAATTAATTATTAATATAATTAATCATAATTAATTTAATTATGGTTAATTAATGATTAATAATAATTAATTATTATTTAAAAATAATTAATTATAACTATTTCAAAGTAATTAAAATTAATTTACAATTAATTGATTAATGATCATAATCAAAATCAATTAAACATAATTAACTAAAGTTAATTATGATTAATTAAATATTAACTATAATTCATATAATTAATTGTAATTAATTTTTAATTAATTAATATTAATTCATAATTCAAACTAATTGATTATAATTTAAAAAATAAATAATAATAATAATAATAATATATAAATGTTAATAAAATTAAATACATATACCTAAGGAGTCGGGTAGGTGAGTCTTGCGGCCAAGGCAGAGAGATGAGGCGGCTGGGAGGCTCTGGAAGGAGAGGGATCGGGCAAGAGGCGATCGGGAGCAAGGTAGGAGCTTAGTCTCTCTCTCTCTCTCTCTCTCTCTCTCTCTCTCTCTCTCTCTCTCTCTCTTCTCTCTCTGGCTTGGAGAGGTCGTGGGGTGTTGCCGCCGGCCTGGGATCGTGAAACAGGGAAGAAGCTTTGGGGTTAGAGGAGTTTGGCTGGGAGGTTGAGTGCTGGAGTTTGACTGGGTTTGGACGGAGATGGAGGTCGACAGGAGCAGGGCTTCGGTCGTGCGTGGGAAGAGCTTCGAGAGCAGAGAGGGATCGGGGGATTGGAGTCGAGAGAGGAAGTCGTCGGCTCTCTGGTTTGGATCGGGCAGAAGAACGGCAAGAGGATCTGGGGTCGGGTGAGAGTGCGGGAGAGAGCAGAGTCGAGTGGAAGCAGAGAGCGAATGGAAGAAGCCGCCGTGTGAGGGAGCCCGCGGCTTCTATTTAACGATGCCCGTGGTCGTTCGATCGAGGCGAGTCGCAGGATATCCGGGAGGTGACCGAGCGGCGTCGAATGCACAGGATTTCCGGAGGGCCTCGGCGGGATTTCTTGCCGAATTTCGGGAGAGGATCGTTCGGCGCTGCTCCGTATGAATTTCAGCGGGATTCCAGGAAATTCTCGGCGGAGTTCGTGGATCCGACAGTTTATAGGTATCTTGATTTTTTTTGTTCTTTTGGTCATAAGATGATGGTCAACATCTTAGTAGCAAAATTGAGGACAACTTCAAGAAAGAGAACAAAGAGATGAAAAACAAAATTTCATAAAATTGATACTGTTGAATAAAGAGGAGCTGAATTTACTATGTGATCGCACCAGGCCTTTAACTTATACAACTCTATATCAAATATTTATTTACAGTTTGACTTTTAACAAGGCACAATAACGAAAAAGGATTCATGTAACCGGCCCCAGGTAGTGGGACAAAGGCGTGATGTTGTTGTTGTTGTCGTCTATATATGAGATGACTTTCTCAAACCTCCTTTGAAATAATTCATATTTGTGTTAGCATATTAACATGATATTCATGAACCTAATTTTTCCATTTTTTAGTGACAATGATCTTATCCTACATCTCGTTATCCATATTACACATGAACACCATGTGATAATCTTGTTTAAGCGCACAGAAGAAACAAGTGATAGCTTTGACAATTTAGATGTGCAATATCTATTTTGCTAAAAGTTCTTCCTTCCAAAGGCTTCTCAATTGAAACACCAACTATTGTTGTGGATACTTTGTAACCTATAACAATAAGATGACAGATTATGCAAGCCAAAAGGAGCACCCTTAAATATAAGTGTTATGGATTTTGATTGCCCATCCTATAATGAACTGCTACAAAACTTTTGTACCCAGTGTGGATCTAATCTAAGGGTGTGTTAGAAGGCCCAGTGGAATTGGTTTCTGCCTGTTGAGGCGAAACAGGCTTCCGTTGTTTGCTTGTCCGCCCAGCACTCCCGCCCTCCTCTCTTGTGGGGTCCAACAACCAACTTTAGAAGGAAATTAATGCTTGTTCAGGAGAGAAAATTCAAAGGAGGGGCTATTTTGAGATTTACATCTTTATTGTATGCTCCTTTTTTTTAATTTTTTAATTTTATTTTTTTATCTTTATTGTATGCTCTAAGTAAGTAGTTTCCCTAGGATTAGGGTTATGTTTTGAATCTGCTGAAATTAGAATTTCTTAGGTTGTGAGGGCTCAGCCACCGGCTACGGATTTGGGAGAGCCGAATCTTCCTTTCCAATTGAAGATACAATTGTATCTTGTTATTTTCTTTCATATATCTTGAAATAAAAAGAGTTTCGGTGTGTTCTTTTTCATAATTTATTATTGTCGTTCTCTGATTTCGAAGAACTTGTATCCACTTGCTATCAAATTGGTATCAGAGTGTTGTCTGGGGTGGAAATATAGGACTTCCTTGCTAATTTCTGCCGCATTTCCCCTTATTATTGCTGATTTTTACTTTTTAACTATCAAAATCTGTTGTTTTTTTGTCGTTTTTGTTGTTTGGAGTTGGGTACCTATGCCGGGAAGAAAGGTAGAAGCATTGGAGGGGGATATTTGATAAATGAAATTTGAAAATTCAAATTCTCCAAACTCAAATTTTAGATTGCAAAAGTCAAAATTGGGGATTAATACAAAATTTTCCATTCTAAAACTGATTTAGATATCAAGCACAAAATTCAGAGTGTGAAGAAAGCTGCGCGACGCCAAGGAAGATGTGCTTTCAAGTAAGGCAAAGAGAAGATCAGGAGGTGGAGAATTTTGGAGGGAGCAGAAAAAATTTCAGAGAGCCTATCCGATGTGGAGAGGCGTATTTGAGCTGAAAAGAGGTTGATTATACCGAGGGGGTGAGTTTTTTAGCGAAAAGAAAACTGAATTTTCTTGTTTTTTAAGGGGGGAAGTCGTTTTGGAAATGATTGATTGGATTGGGTAGAATTTGAATGGGATAAATTGACAAAGGTTTAGCCAAAGGATGATTGACGCACTTGGGGGAGCCAAAATGGAGGAAACATTTGAGTGCGTCGCACGCATATCAATGCGCCGCGACGAACTTAAGTGAAATTTCGATATCGTCAGAAATTGACGAAATAAATTTCATTAGATTTGTTTTGAAATTTCGATCGAAACGGTATAAAGAACCCATAACAAATTTTGCTCGGTTTGAGAATTAAAAATCAACGAAGATAGTTTAAGTAAAATTTTTGGTAAACTTCCGATTTTACCCTTAGAGCCTTTATGAAAAACTTTAGGGAGAAGGGAACATGCGTCTTAAGCCTTTAAACATTTTTCCTTAAGCCCACAACCGCCTAGGGACCGATTCATTCGGTCCCTTGTCATTTCTTTCGGCCGACCGAAGAGAGAGGGCGGACGGGAGAGAGGAGGAAGCGGTGGGAGCTCCTTCCAAGAGGCGGCCGACGGCTTTTCCGGCGAGGTTCCTTTAGGGAAAGCAAGGGGAAGACTTAAGGTAAGAGTTTCATGCAAAAATCCCTCACTTTTCCCTAGTTTTTCTCAAGGTAAGATTTTAGGGCTTTCTCAAAACTTAGAATTTTTGAATGAAATTAATAGGATAGCTTTAGAACGAAGTTTTAACGGTGGAAATGATGTTTCGTTGAATTCTTTTGAGTTTTGAATTTTAGGGCAAATCTAGGGTTTCTCCAAAATGTTAGTTTTTGTGTAGAGACCTTTACATATATTGTTTCCAATGTCTTTAGGAGATCTCTAAATTAAAGAAAATGAGATTTCGGAAAAGAAAAATATTTTCCTAATTTCCTAATTTTGCTAATCCGAAAATTAAGAGTATTAATCTTATAATTAGGAAAGAGAAGGGTTCTAACATGCTATTGGAATGCTATTAGAAGAAATTTGGTTTCCAACATTAGGGATTTTTAGGTAAAAACTGAAATTTCCATAGGAATTTTTCTTAGTAGGTTTAAGGGAGAGTGTTAGGAGAGATCTTAATATGCAAGAGGCTTATGTTATGACTTTTGGATCCATAGGTTTCAAGAGGGAACATTGTTGACAAGTAAAGCTTTGCAAAGGAAAGGATAACTAAGCCTTGAGGTAGGAATCTCTTTTCCTATTATTTTATGTATCTTTATGTTTACATTGATGCCTTTTGTTTATTTTTATTATTAAATTGATGATGCAAGTGTTTAAGTTCAACTACTTTAATGCACTTTAATGCATAGAAATATTCTTTCATGTACATGTACGTTCATGACCAAGCATATGAATATTTGAAAGTGTTTGATAATTATTATAAGTGATTGCATGTGTTTGTTTTGTTTCGGAGTACCAAATATGGTGTGAAAGCACAATATGGCCCTTTGGGGCAAAAGATGAGATTACTGGCCAAAAAAGATGATTGGTGTACCTGATCAGTACACCTCTGGTACTCTGTACGGTTGTATAAATTAGTATAAACATAAACAATTATAAGCATACGCATAAGCATAAGTATAAGACATAAATTTTATGACATACGAGGCATATATGATGTACATGATGAAAAGGAGAATATGGCCTGTAAAGGCAAATTGACGACTTGATTAATTACATACACAAGACATGGCATACGTGATATAAAGCATAGAGAAAAATATGACATATGTAAAGCATACGAAATCTAGCATGAAATCCAAGCAGTTCAGAACTTTTCTTTATAACATGAAGGCATATGAAAACATAGGATAGAGTTTTTCCTACTTGAGCGTAGCTCATTCCCTAGTTTTGGGAAACTTTTCAGGAGAAACCGCTGCGAGAGATGGCTGACCACCCAAGGTACACTTACAGCCGTCGTACACCGGGTGACAGGTTCCACTTGTCTCTTTTGTTGTTTTGTTATAGTTTAGATTGTTTTGGGTGGCTGAATCATGTTGGTTAGATTTTTTTTTTTTGCCACCTTTGTACATATATGTTATATGAAATGCTAGATTGCTTTATATGATGATTAGAGGTGCTTGTTTCCTATGTGTTGAAGTTCTTACAGTTATACTTTGTCTTTAAAAAGTTTTAGAAGTTATGGTTTATTTGCCTGTCCGATTTCCGTTCCCGCCTCGTCTATACGAGCTAACCGGGCCGGGTCGTGACAAAGAGTGGTATCAGAGCGAATTTAAGATATGAATTAATACAAGCGCCATTAGGATGATATATGAATCATAAGAAGCATACGTTTATAGGATGTTTGTTTTATGAGTTATTGAATTTGGGTTACTTTCATTATTTAGGGCTATGGATCAGGAGCATGATGCTACTGATGGCAGTACTGATGGCAACACTGAGCAGACTGGAAGGGAAGTTCCAGTTGTTCCAGCTATAACACCCCCTGGTGGTGTTAGTGGTGTTCCATTTATGATACCGCCTCCTGGTGGGAGTAGCAGTACTAATATGGATGCCTTCACTCAGATGATGATGGCTGTGACACAGTTGATCCAGCGTTCTCAAGAGCAGCCACAGCCTAGTTTTCAGAAGGAGACACCTAAAGAGACTTTAGTGGATAAACATTTGAAGATATTTCAGGACATGCGACCACCACTCTTTACGGGAGCAGGAGAGCCCATAGATGCAGAGAATTGGCTTTTAAGGGTGGAGAAAATTTTGGAGAGCATGCACTGTCCAGCAGATAGAAGGGTGACCCTAGCCACTTTTGTTCTGGATGGCGAAGCAGAAAGATGGTGGAGAGGACTGATGTTAGAAAAGTATAGTGGCCGTGATTCATCTCAGATTTTATGGGAGGACTTTGTTGGAGTCTTTAGAGACTGGTTTGTGCCTCTTTCTGCAAGGAGGCAGATGCAGGAGCGTTTCATTAGATTGGTGCAAGGAGATAAGACTGTTATGCAATATGAAGCCGAATTTACCATGTTGTCTCGATATGCACCCCAGATTATGCCTAGTACTGAGGAGAAGTGTCAGAGATTTTTGGCAGGACTTCGTGATGCTATTCGTCAGCCACTGATCCCTTTTAGTTTTGATGACTATCCTGCTTTGGTTGGAAAAGCAAGAAAGATAGAGATTGACTTTCAGGCTACTCAAAAGAGGAGAGATTTCCTTCAGAAGAAGAGGGGTTTTGAAAAGACCAAGAGTTTTCAGACGCATTCTGGTGGGCCTAGTGTGAAGAAAGGTAGATCTGATAGCAGTGGGAGTTCTTTCAGCAGTAGAGCTTGTGACAAGTGTGGTAGGACTCATAGAGGAGAATGTTTATCTGGCTCCAATGTTTGTTATATGTGCCATCAGCCTGGGCACATGGCTAGAAATTGCCCAAGGGGTCCTAGGGAGGGGAGGTCCAGTGCTCCTCCACCTCAGCAGAGTGTTGGGAGACAGCCTACAGTTGGTAGACCCAGAGCTCAAGAGTCCACTGCATCGGCTTCAGTACCTGGTTATCCGGCTACGAGACCTGTTGTGCAGCCGAGGGTTTATGCTATCACGCAGCAAGAAGCCAAAGAGTCTCCTGATGTGATCACAGGTAGTATTTATGTTCAATGTGTACCTAGTAGAGTGCTCTTTGATACCGGTGCATCGCATTCATTCATTAGTTAGGAGTTTGTTATGAAGCATTTATTGAATGTCCATAGTGTGCCCTCTACATTGTTAGTATTGTTACCGGATGGGTCTAGCATGATTGCTTCAAGTATATGTTCACCCCTGCTTTCTTTATGTGAGAAGGATTTTGAAGTTGAGTTGATTGTACTACCTCTTAAGGAATTTGATGTGATTTTAGGGATGGATTGGATGTCTAATCAGTTCATCTCTATAGACTGTAATAAGAAGGTAGTGAAGATCAGGCTTCCTGGAGGAGAGAAGCTTGTCTTTCAAGGTGATAGAGGTATCTCTTCTATGATCATTTCATCTATGAAAGCTTGCAGTTTAATTATGAAGGGGTATCCAAACTTCTTAGTTCATGTAAGGGACATTTCTAAGCAAGTACCAGAATTGAAGGAGATTGCGGTAGTACGAGACTTTCCTGATGTATTTCCTGAAGTCTTACCTGGAATGCCTCCTATTAGAGAGATTGACTTCTCTATTGACCTTGTACCTGGTGCTGAGCCTGTTTCAAAAGCACTGTATCGTATGGCGATTAAGGAACTTCAGGAGTTGAAGTCACAATTGCAAAAGCTGTTGGAGAAGGGGTTTATTCGACCGAGCACCTCACCTTGGGGAGCACCCGTTCTCTTTGTTAAGAAGAAGGATGGTAGTATGCGGCTTTGTATCGATTACAGGGAGTTGAACAAGCTTACTGTTAAGAACAAGTATCCACTGCCGAGGGTAGATGACTTGTTCGATCAGCTAGAAGGAGCTACAGTCTTTTCTAAGATTGATTTAAGGTCTGGTTACTATCAATTGAGGATTAAGGAGGAAGACATCCCTAAGACAGCGTTTAGCTCAAGGTATGGACACTACGAGTTTACAGTGTTACCTTTCGGGCTAACGAATGCCCCAACTGCCTTTATGGATTTAATGAATCGGGTCTTTAAACCGATGCTTGATAGTTTTGTTATTGTCTTCATAGATGACATTCTGATTTATTCTTGTAATGAAGAGCTACATGCACGTCATCTTCAGGCAGTGTTACACACTATAAGAGGCAATGAACTGTACGCCAAATTCTCCAAGTGCGAGTTTTGGCTGAGGAGTGTAGCATTTTTGGGTCATGTGATTAGTGGAGATGGCATTTCTGTGGACCAGCATAAGGTGCAGGCTATAGCTGAGTGGCCTAGACCTACGACAGTGACAGAGGTACGGAGTTTTCTTGGGCTAGCTGGTTACTATAGAAGATTCGTAGAGGGGTTTTCTAAGATTTCTGCACCCTTGAGTAGATTGACTCAGAAGGCAGTTAAGTTTGAGTGGAGCAGTCTATGTGAGGAAGCTTTTCAAGAGTTGAAGACTCGTTTGATGACTGCACCGATTCTTACTATCCCTTCAGGCAGTGATGGTTTTCAAATTTTTAGTGATGCATCTCTAAGGGGTTTAGGATGTGTTCTGATGCAGCATGGGAAGGTAGTTGTCTATGCCTCTAGGCAATTGAAAAATCATGAGAAGAACTACCCAACCCACGATCTAGAGCTTGCCGCTGTAATTTTTGCCTTGAAGATTTGGAGACACTACCTATACGGTGTGCGGTGTGAAGTGTTCACGGATCACCAAAATTTGAAGTATATCTTTTCACAGAAGGAGTTAAATTTAAGGCAGAGGAGATGGATGGAATTGCTAAATGATTATGATTTGGATATTCAATATCATCCAGGAAGAGCAAATACTGTTGCTGATGCTTTAAGTAGGAAGATGCCTGTGAAGGTAAATTGTTTATTGACCCAACAGGAGAAGTTAATTGATGAGATGGAACGTTTAGAGTTGTCCGTGTTACTTCTTACTACAGGGAGTGTATGGTTAGGACAGATGACAGTGCAACCTGATTTGAAGAGTAAGATAGCTGAAGCATTATTGAAAGATCCAGAATTTGTTAAAATCATTCAATTGGTTAAGGCAGGTCATGAGGAGGATTTTACTATGGATGATGAAGATCTTTTACTGTATAAGGGCAAGGTTTGTGTGCCTAATGTTGATAATTTGAGGAAGGATGTTCTTTATGAAGCTCATCATTCTTGTTATACCATTCATCCTGGTAGTAACAAGATGTATCAAGACCTCAAAGATTTATTTTGGTGGCCTGGGATGAAGAGGAGTGTAGCTGACTATGTCTCCAAGTGTTTCACTTGTCAGTTGGTCAAAGCTGAACATCAAAGACCAAGTGGATTACTTCAGCCCCTACCTATTCCAGAGTGGAAATGGGATGATATTGCTATGGATTTTGTGTCAGGTTTACCCAGATCTCGACAGGGTTGTGATGCTATTTGGGTTATCGTTGATAGGCTTACCAAGTCTGCCCACTTTTTGCTTATCCGATTGACTGATTCAGTTGAGAAGCTTGCAGTGCTGTATGTGGCTGAAATTGTACGTTTACACGGTGTGCCTAAATCTATAGTGTCTGATCGAGATGGTAGATTTACTTCTAGACTTTGGAAGAAAGTCCAAGAGGTTATGGGCACAAGGTTGAAGTTTAGTACAGCTTTTGACCCCCAAACTGATGGGCAATCAGAGCGGACTATTCAAACCCTTGAAGATTTACTGAGACTGTGTGTTCTTGACTTTGGCGGAGGTTGGGAATCTCATGTTCCTTTAATAGAGTTTGCTTATAATAATAGCTTTCAAGCCAGCATAGGAATGGCTCCTTATGAAGCACTCTATGGAAGGAAATGTAGGACACCTTTATGTTAGGCAGAAACTGGTGAGAGGAAGGTAATTATCTCAGATTTGGTTGATGATGCTACAAACAAGATCAGAATTATTAAGGAAAGATTGCAAGCAGTACAGGACAGGCAGAAGAAGTACTATGATGCTAAGCACCGTTTTATGGAATTCAGCGTAGGAGATTTTGTTTTCATTAAGATCAGGCCAATGAAAGGTGTACTTCGTTTTGGCAAGGTTGGCAAGCTTAGTCCCCGCTACATTGGTCCTTTTGAGATAATAGAAAGGATTCGGAAAGTGGCCTACAGATTGGCTTTACCCGCTACATACGCTATCCACAATGTTTTTCATGTTTCTTCTTTGAGGAAGTTCATATCAGATGATCTTTCTAAAATCATAACTGAACATGTGGAGATTCAGCCAGATCTTACTTATGTTGAGGAACCAGTTCGTATTTTGGAGTTCAGTGTGAGACAACTCAGGAGCAGAGAAATACCATTTGTTAAGGTCCTATGGAAACATGGATTGGAGAAGAATGCTACTTGGGAGAAGGAATCAGAAATGAGGAAGTGCTATCCTCATCTTTTTGTGTAAGGTATGTTTGTTCTTCTTTTTTTTAAATTTCGTGGACGAAATTTTATTAGGAGGAGAGGATTGTAAAACCCGAAATTCGTCATTTGAGTGCGTCGCACGCATATCAATGCGCCGTGACGAACTTAAGTGAAATTTCGATATCGTCGGAAATTGACGAAATAAATTTCATTAGATTCGTTTCGAAATTTCGATCGAAACGGTATAAAGAACCCATACCAAATTTTGCTCGGTTTGAGAATTAAAAATCAACGAAGATAGTTTAAGTAAAATTTTTGGTAAACTTCCGATTTTACCCTTAGAGCCTTTAAGAAAACCTTTAGGGAGAAGGGCACATGCGTCTTAAGCCTTTAAACATTTTTCCTTAAGCCCACAACCGCTTAGGGACCGATTCATTCGGTCCCTTGTCATTTCTTTCGGCCAACCGAAGAGAGAGGGTGACGGGAGAGAGGAGGAAGCGGTGGGAGCTCCTTCCAAGAGGCGGCCGACGGCTTTTCCGGCGAGGTTCCTTTAGGGAAAGCAAGGGGAAGACTTAAGGTAAGAGTTTCATGCAAAAATCCCTCACTTTTCCCTAGTTTTTCTCAAGGTAAGATTTTAGGGCTTTCTCAAAACTTAGAATTTTTGAATGAAATTAATAGGATAGCTTTAGAACGAAGTTTTAACGGTGGAAATGATGTTTCGTTGAATTCTTTTGAGTTTTGAATTTTAGGGCAAATCTAGGGTTTCTCCAAAATGTTAGTTTTTGTGTAGAGACCTTTACATATATTGTTTCCAATGTCTTTAGGAGATCTCTAAATTAAAGAAAATGAGATTTCGGAAAAGAAAAATATTTTCCTAATTTCCTAATTTTGCTAATCCGAAAATTAAGAGTATTAATCTTATAATTAGGAAAGAGAAGGGTTCTAACATGCTATTGGAATGCTATTAGAAGAAATTTGGTTTCCAACCTTAGGGACTTTTAGGTAAAAACTGAAATTTCCATAGGAATTTTTCTTAGTAGGTTTAAAGGAGAGTGTTAGGAGAGATCTTAATATGCAAGAGGCTTATGTTATGACTTTTGGATCCATAGGTTTCAAGAGGGAACATTGTTGACAAGTAAAGCTTTGCAAAGGAAAGTATAACTAAGCCTTGAGGTAGGAATCTCTTTTCCTATTATTTTATGTATCTTTATGTTTAAATTGATGCTTTGTGTTTATTTTTATTGTTAAATTGATGATGCAAGTGTTTAAGTTCAACTACTTTAATGCACTTTAATGCATAGAATGTTCTTTCATGTACATGTACATTCATGACCAAGCATATGAATATTTGAAAGTATTTGATAATTATTATAAGTGATTGCATGTGTTTGTTTTGTTTCGGAGTACTAAATATGGTGCGAAAGCACAATATGGCCCTTTGGGGCAAAAGATGAGATTACTGGCAAAAAATGATGATTGGTGTACCTGATCAGTACACCTCTGGTACTCTATACGGTTGTATAAATTAGTATAAGCATAAACAATTATAAGCATACGCATAAGCATAAGTATAAGACATAAATTTTATGACATACGAGGCATATATGATGTACATGATGAAAAGGAGAATATGGCCTGTAAAGGAAAATTGACGACTTGATTAATTACATACACAAGACATGGCATACGTGACATAAAGCATAGAGAAAAATATGACATATGTAAAGCATACGAAATCTAGCATGAAATCAAAGCAGTTCAGAACTTTTCTTTATAACATGAAGGCATATGAAAACATAGGATAGAGTTTTTCCTACTTGAGCGTAGCTCATTCCCTAGTTTTGGGAAACTTTTTAGGAGAAACCGCTGCGAGAGATGGCTGACCATCCAAGGTTCACTTACAGCCGTCGTACACCGGGTGACAGGTTCCACTTGTCTCTTTTGTTGTTTTGTTATAGTTTATATTGTTTTGGGTGGCTGAATAATGTTGGTTAGATTTTTTTTTGTCACCTTTGTACATATATGTTATATGAAATGCTAGATGCTAGATTTGTTTATATGATGATTAGAGGCGCTTGTTCCCTACGTGTTGAAGTTCTTACAGTTATACTTTATGTCTTTAAAAAGTTTTAAAAGTTATGGTTTATTTGCCTGTCCGATTTCCGTTCCCGCCTCGTCTATACGAACTAACCGGGCCGGGTCGTGACAATCCGAGGGTGAGGAAGCTAAAGATGTTTATTTCTTAGGGAGAGGATGCACATGGGTGGATCTATAGGGTGAAAGGTACTTTACTGTCAACAGGTTTACGGAGGAAGATCGACTGACAGCTGCTAGGATGTGCTTGGAAAGGAAAGCTTTAGCATGGAACCAGTGGAGGGTTATGAGGCATACATATCTGGAGAGAGTTTAAGGGCTACTTGTTGGAATGTTTCCGAACCAACATAGGAGGGGCCTTTTATGAGCAATTCTTCGCTTTAACGTAAAGGGGACAGTGGTGGAGTATCGTAATGATGCAGGAAAACTAGAAAGAAGAGACAAGTAGAAGAACACTAGGACAAATTAAAAACCAAACTCCATTCAAACTAGTATGCGAACATCCCAAAACAAACTTCAAAACAAACGAAACAAAATTATAACATAAAAATACTATCCTCAGAATAACCGGCAAGCAGTTTCCTCACATGCAACGAGAAGCAGGAAATATATGATAAAGTGCTTAGGCTTGCAAACCGAGAGTCCACCACAGCAAAAGAGTCCAGCGTCCAACTAAACTCCTCTGGCTAATATCTCCCAAATCAGCCAACAAACATCACCTAATAGCTCAAGAAGAATGATACAAATGGAGTGGAACTTGCATAGAGAATAAGAGATTAGAAGCCAAGACGAAATAGAGAGGAGGAAGAGGTGGAACAAGCTCTCAAGCTTTTCCAAGAGAAGAAACCCTAAGGTTTTTAGCAACTTATCTCAAGTTAATCAACAACCTCTTCAAGACAAAAACACCACATATTTATCGGGGAGAAAGGGGAGCCAAACAACCAACTTTCACCTCCAACCAAACCAATCAGGTAAGGGGAAGAGGAAGGGCATCAGTTATCAAAAATCAGCTCCCAAAAATCAGCACAGGAACCGGGAAGAGAAGCCACGGGAACACAGCCAGGGATAGGTAGGAGAAACCACGGGAACACAGCTAGGTAGGGACCCGAAGAGCCAACACAGAAATGGGCTGGAGGAGTCACGGGAAAGCAGCCAGGGGGAGAAACTGAAAAGCCCACACAAGCACCCAACAGTCAGCTCACGGGAACAACACAAAGAAGAAATCGAGGAGACACTAGAAGTGGAAGAAATAAGTTTCACATCACATACCTTTTCAAATTTATGAGCTAGGAAGTGCAATAACTCCTCCAAATAATGAGCTAAACTTCAGCTTAAGTATTAATAAGCTAGCACTAAGAAGAGCTCAACATTTTAGCTCACAACCAGAGCAACAAAAGCCCAACCCGAGAGCAGCCAAGATCCAAAACATGAAACAACAAGCAGCCCAAAGAACAAAAGGGCCCAAAATGCTAGCAAACCCAACTCTTGTCATGCCCAAGCACATCTTACCATGATCATTGGATGCTCTCTATCATTGGATAGCTTAAAAAAATATAAAACACAACTAAATAATATTTAAATTACATCAAAATAAAATAAACCATAATATAAATGCATCAATTCCCCCCTGGTGGGAGAATCTCATCTCCTGATGAGAAAACTTCCACAATCTTCTTATAAAGATTCGGATGACATTTTCTCAACTCATTAGCATCCATCCAAGTACAGTCTGTCAAATAACGATTATTCTATTTAGCCAAAAACCTCTTGTGCTCGTCATGTCTAGTTTTAATAACTTTGACATCAATAACATCTTTAACTTGTTCATCATTATTTAAAACTGATGCGGAGAGTGGTAAAGTTTTAATTTCCACATAATCTTCAGAATTTCCTTCATACAAAAAAAGGTCAGAAACATTAAACACAGGTGAAGTGCCAACAGTAATAGGAAGATCCAAAAGATAAGCATTTGTGCCCAATTTTCGTAGAACACGAAAAGGCCCAATTTTTTTTCTGCTTAATTTTTCAAAAGTACCAACAGGAAATTGTTGGCGACGATAGTAAGCCATAACCAAATCTTCCTCCTTAAAATAAACTTTCCTCCGATGTTTATCAGTAGCAGATTTGTATTTAACATTAGTCATTCAGAGTTTTTCAAGGACTTGCTGTTGGACAGTTTTAATATGGTCAAAAGTTTTAGAAGCTTCAGCACTAAATTTATTTGGCAAAGACAAATAATTTCTATCTAAAATGTGAGGTATAGGCTGACCATAAATAATCTCAAATGAAGTTTTACTAGTGGAACGATTAACATAATTATTGTATGCAAATTCAGCTTGGGGCAATATCATATCCCATTAGAATAATTTTTCTCCAAAAGGGCATCTCAGTAAATTTCTTAAGCTTCGATTGACAACTTCCGTTTGCCTATCAGTTTGTGGATAATATGTGCTACCAAATTAAAGAATAGTTCCTAATTTTGCCCAAAGTGTTCTAAAAAAATGACTAAAAAATCTAGTATCTCTATCAAAAATAAAAGTGCGAGGAATACTAAGAAGAAACAATTTCTTTAAAAAATAAGTCAGCAATATATGAAGCATCAGAAGTTTTCTTGCAAGAAATAAAATGCGTCATTTTGCTAAATCGGTCAACAACAACAAAAACATATTCAAACTTTCTAGTAGTAACAAGCAACCCCAAAATAAAATCCATTGAGATATCCTCCCAATGCTTATTTGGAATAGGAAGAGGGGTATACAAACCAGTATTTTTGAGAAGTTTTCTTAAAAGCTTGACAGATTTTATATTATTTTACCAGCTTCGCAATTTTCTTCCTCATATGAGGCCAAAAATATTTTTTCTCAACCAAGGCAACAATTTTTCCTTGCCAAAATGTCCACCCAAACCCCCACTATGAAGTTCATGTACAAATTGCTCTCTTAAAGAAGTTTTTGTTATACAAAGTCTAGAGCCCTTAAATAAAAACCCTTGGTGAATGACAAATTGAGCAAAATGATCAGTTCTAGAAGAAAGACAAGAGTCCCAAATACTTTTAAAATCATGATCATTTGCATAAGTATCTTTCAAAAAATCAAAAGAAGTGATAGTTTGGTAAACAGTTACGAACAAATGAGATCTCATGCTTAAAGCATCAGCTACCTTGTTTAGCACACCAGTTTTATGTTTAATGTAAAAAGTATACTCTTGCAAAAAAGTAACCACTTGGCATGCCTCTTGTTCAAATTTTTTTGAGAGCCCAAAAATCGCAAAAGCTTTGTGATCATTATTTAAAACAAATTCCCTTTGGATCAAATAACATCTCCAGAATTTCAAAACTTGAACAATAGCATAAAATTCCTAGTCATAAGTAGAATATTTGGATCGAGCATCATTCAATTTTTCACTAAAATAAGCAATAGGTTTTCCTTCTTAACTAAGCATAACACTAATACCAATATGAGAAGCATGACAATCAACTTCAAAAATGTTTTCAAAATTTGGCAAGCTAAGGATGGGAGCTTGACTCATTTTCGCTTTTATGATTTCAAATGTTTGTTCAGCTTGAGGTGTCCACCTAAATATCCCTTTTTTCAAACAATCAGTGATAGGAGCAATCAAAGAACTGAAGTTTTTAATAAACCTCCTATAGAAAGAAGCTAAGTCATGAAATCTTCTCACCTCGCTTATATTTTTAGGAGTAGGTCACTTTTGAATTGCTTCAATTTTCACAGGATCAACTTTAATTCCATTGGCAGACACAATGTAACCCAAAAATGTTAAGCTCGAAGTCATAAAGGAACATTTTTTAAGATTGATGTATAGCTTTTGATCTTTTAGAGTTTGCAAAACTTGCCTCACATGATTAAGATGCTCAAAAGGGTGAATGCTATAAATCAAAATATTGTCGAAATAAAACACAACAAATTTTTCAATAAAATGTCTCAAAACATGATTCATTGTTCTCATAAAAGTGCTCGGAGTATTACAAAGCCCAAAAGGCATCACAAGCCATTCATACAAACCTTCACAAGCCATTCATACAAATTTTTCAATAAAAGGTCTTATTTTAATTTGGTGATACCTGCTTCTCAAATCAATTTTGGAAAAGATTTTAGCACCGCTTAATATATCCAACATGTCATCTAGCCTAGGAATAGGAAATCTATACTTAATGGTGATTTTATTTATCGTCCTACTATCCACACACATTCTCCACGTTTCATCTTTTTTTTGGAGTTAGTAAAGCAGGCACAGCACAAGGACTTAAGCTTTTCTTAATCAAACCTTTCTCTAACAGTTCAGTCACTTGTTTAAAAGTTCTTCATGTTCAGTTGGACTCATCCTATAATGAGGAAGGTTATGCAAAGTGGCTTCAGGTATTAAAATCAATATGATGCTGAATATCTCTCATCAGTGGCAAATCTATAGGCAATTCCTCAGATGTTATATCAAACAACTCATCAATTAAAGGCTGAATTTCTTTAGGAATTTACATAGTTGAATTAGTTTCTTTTTCCAAAACCAAGTAAGCTACCTCAGAATGTTTCAACTCATTTGTGTTCAAAAGCAATTCAGGAGTGTTTATTTTGACAACCTTATTATTTTTGACAGGCGAATCAGGCACATGTTTTTTAGGATAGAGAGTGAACTTCTTATTATTTTGAATCAAAGTATAAGTGTTCTTTTTTCTATTGTGAATGATTTTGTGATCAAATTGTCAAGGATGACCCAACAAAATGTGACAGACATCAAGAGGCACGACATCGCAAATTACTTGATCCTTAAAAAAACCCTCAATTGATAAGTTGATAGAACATTGTTTTGTTATAGGAACTTCACCCCCTTCCTTGAACCAAGAGATTTTATAAGGTTTGACAAGTGGTTTAGATTTTAACTTGATCTTATCAACAATTAGTTGTGACACCAAATTTCTTGAATTTCTGCTATCGATCATAAGAGTGCAGATTTTTCCCTAAACCGTGTAAGTTGTTTTGAAAATATTTCTCCTAAGCCACCTATCCCCGTTTTTAACTTTAGTTGTTAAAACTTGTCGGATTACAAAAAGTTGTTCACCTTCATCTCCCTCAACATCAATTTTTTCCAATTCAATGTCATTTTCAGGTTCGGATTCATTTTCTTCTTCTTCTTCTATCTCTTCATCGTTTTAATGTAATTGCTTCTGGGTGGGTTATTTTTTCTATAAGCTACAGAAAGATGGCCATAAAGCCCATATTTATTGCATGGTCCAATTAATCTTGGTTGTTCACTAGGTTTAGGCCCCATAATTCCCTTTCCTTTTTCCACATTTTGAGTTTCAAAAGACTTAATTTTCACACGCAATGTTCCCCCTGAAGTTTGAGAAGTTTGAGTCTTAATCCCGCCAGTTGGTCATTGTTTATATGTTTCCATTATTTTGTTGTGACCCCTTTCTCTTTGATGTTGCTTTTCAATTTTTAATGTCATACGATAAGCCTCGTCAGTTTTAATTACATGATGCTAATTCAGTTGATCTTGGATTGTCCACTTAAGACCGTTGATATACATTGAGACAGTTTTTTCTTCAGATTCATCTAAGTCATTTCTCGATTGAAGATTGTAAATCATTTCAGTGTATTCTTCAACAGATTGGTTTCCTTGTCACAAGTTATTAAATTCTTGAAAAAGTCTTTGCGCGTGATCAAATTGTAAGAATTTCCCCCTCATCTTTTCTTTCATTCTTTCCCAATTTTGTATTTTCTTTTTCCCTCATCTTTGCCTATTATTTTTTAAAATCTTTTACTATGTAAGAGCATGACCAATAAGTTTTAAACTTGCAAATTTTACTTTCCTGTTTTCCAGAATATCTTTCCAATCAATGAATTGATCCATTTTTTCAATCCACTCGAGGAATTGATCTGGTTGTAATTTCCCCTCAAAGTTGTGAACATCTATTTTAATCCCATAATCACAATTTTTTTGTCGCCTATTTTGATTCCTATGGACTTCTTCACTTTCAGATGTTTAGACATTATGTTGGTTGACATTTAAATTAGCAAGAGTATTAGCCATTTCGTTCATTTGATTTTGCAGATCCGCTAACTGTTGCATCATATTTTTCCAATCCCCCAAATTATTAGCTATCTTAGATTTCTAAAGAAAAAGACTCATCAACCAAGGATTTGCTAACTCGCTCTAATACCAAACTTGATGCAGACAAACTAGAAAGAAGAGACAAGTAGGAGAACACTAGGAAAAATTAAAAACCAAACTCCATTCAAACTAGTATGCGAACATCCCAAAACAAACTTCAAAACAAACGAAAAGTCGAATCAAACGAAACAAAATTATAATATAAACATTGTTAACCTCTGTATAAACAAAACAAGAGGGAAGAAACAAAAAAAAATAGCATGCATACCTCTTGGCCATCGGATCCAAGAATCCCGCTGATTCCCTGCCGATTCGGCGCTGTTTGCAGTCGTATCCCGTAAATCTTGCGGAAATCCTGCGAGCTGCCTCGCACAATGATCCCATTCGCCTCTATAAAATGCGATCGAGGCTCCCGTTCACTACACTCTCGTAGCTTCTTCTCCTCCCGATACCTCTCCTGAACACTTTCAAGCTCCACACACGACATTCTCTGATCTCTCCCACGGCTCCTGTTCGCAAACCCCAACCTTCCCCGATCCCGTTAAAGCCACAGCCCTCTTCTCCTTCCACGAAGAGCTCCCGATCTCCCCTATCTCACCACCTCCATTTACGCTAAATCCAGGCCGCCCCTACCTGTCCCGATTCGGTTCAGAAGCCAAACCTCCAGTCGGCCGAACTCCCCTCCTCCCGTCCCTGCCCTATTCCGCCTCCTTTCAGCCGCAGAGAGAGAGAGAGAGAGAGAGAGAGAGAGAGAGAGAGAGAGAGAGAGAGAGAGAGAGAGAGAGAGAGAGAGAGAGAAGAGAGAGCAATCCCTTACCTTGCCGGCCTACCTCCTTCGACGACACTTCCTTGTTGTCGGATCGGAACACATTTTGATCGGAAGCACCAACGGGAGCTCAAAGGCTGTGAAGGTAACTTTCCTCCCTTTCACATGCTTATTCGGCCAAATCCCTTGGATCAGTCAAGCCAAAGGGATTTCTTTTTATTATATATATTTAATTGTAATTATATTAATTAAGTATAATTAATTATGATGATTATTTTTAATTAATCAATATTTATAAATTAATTATGATTAATTAATGTGAAGTAATTATGTTTTATTAAAATTAATTAATGTTATTTAAGTTATAATTAATTCTGAATTAATTATAACTTATTTTCTTAATTGATTTTTAATAATATTAATTAATTATTTTAATTAATTTTAATTATAAAAAAAAAAGAATGATGATTAATTAAAAATGATTTTTTAATTAATCTTATTTAATTAATGATAATTATAATTAATAATAAAAAAATAAATAATACCTCTCTCTCTCGATCCTCGGGCCGACACCGACATTCCCCGCGAAGGTATGAATCCTCTGAACTCAGATTGTCGCTTCCGTTGTGTGCGCCGGACCGGAAAACCGCCTATACACGCCTTTATTGCGCGTGGTGGGATGGGACCCCGGTCCGACGCCTACGACGAGGCGGGAATCGCCTAAACTCTACTTCGGTGTTCGTGGCGCACCGGAAAACCGCCTATACACGCCTTTATTGCGCCTGGTGGGAAGGGACCCCGGTGCGGCACCTACGGCGAGGCGGGGTCACTCATAAGTACCCCTGAGCGGGGGGAAAGCAAATTGTGTCACTCATAAGTACCCCCGAGCGGGGGGAAAGCGAACTGTGCATCTTTTAAACAGGTACCGTCAGAGCCCCATACACGCCTTTATTGCGCGTGGTGGGAAGAAAAATCATGGCCGCGGTGTCCTCGAAAGAGGGCACCTACCATACACGCCTTTATTGCGCGTGGTGGGAAAGGCCCAGTTTTCTCGTAGTTTTTCCCCTAAACGGGGGAGACGCCGGGAGGCTGCCGAAATTTCGGGTGAAGACGGACCGTACTTGGACTTGATTTGCACATCCAATAAGACTCATACCTGGACTATATTTGAACTCAAAAGACATTAATAAAATGCTTAATTCAAACTCAAAACCAAACTTGAACAAATGATGGACTTGTATAAGACTTGAGTCGAACTCAAGCTGAACTGAACTCGAGTTGAAATAAACAAAGGCATGACTTGGACTTTTAAACTCAAACAAGATTTGAGTTGGACTATTGTGGACAATATGACTTGAACTTAAACAAAATTCGAATGACTCCTAAAGACTAAGTTCAAGTGAAATAAAAATCAAATTGAAGTCAAATTCAAATGAAAGTGAACATGCAGAAGAACTTGCAAACAAACACAATGGGACTATAGTGAGCATGAACTTGGACTATACAACATCAAGAAGAACTTGCAACCATCATAAATGATGTTGAAACTCATACAATTTATTGAGATAGTTACAAGGGTATATATTTGATTACAAGCATATATCAATGAGCAAATCCACCATACAAGTTATGAATTACCTCCAAGAGCAATGAGAGACTTATGATCCATACATCTCATTCCAACCAATATATTTGCAATCAAAATATGAAGCTCTCATATGAATGTGGAAGAACCTTCATGCTAATTAGAATGCAAACATCACTGAAAAAAATTATCACATAAATAAGGAGTGATGAAATTGGTGTGGCTCAAGTCATTCAATCAAAGTGTCATGATCATCATCAATATGACGAAGTCTTCAATCAACATCAAGATGTTATCATACCAACAAAGGATCAAACTAAATATAAAGGAATACATATGAAATTTGTTGTGAAAAGGAAGACTTGCAGCGACTATAGGATCTACAAACATCATTCACTCACAAATGATGATGGAGACTCATGCAATCAAATGTACTCAAGCTCGCAAGCAACCATCAACAAAGAACAAGGACATTGATCCGCATGCAAGCAAGGATAAAAGATCTGCATACATACAATCTTTTTACGAATACGGATGTATGTATAACATGCTACCCAGGGGTACATACAAAAAGACTTCAGTAAATGCAGTATCCTGAAGTCAATTTCAGTCTGTGAAAGAAGACATCTATCTACCTACATGTAGTAATAGCGGATGCACTGAAAAGGCCAAAATCACAACAAAATGCATGAAGAATATGACAACTACGAGATCATACGATTCTCAGGCAGGAGATTAGTTAGTGCACTATGACCCGCCAACAAAATCAATAAATAGTGCACGACAGTCTACCTGTACGAAGCAGCGAACAATTCTATCCAGAAGCTGCTACGCCACCAGATCTGCAACATTCGTACAAGCAGACAGAAGGCGTCTACAATTATTTCAAAGTACCCCTTGCACGTGCACTATAAATTGTATACACATAGGTACACTAAAGAGGGGAAATATATTCTCAACCCGCATGGGCCCCGGCGAGCGTGTTATTGGTACACACGTGACGTCTAGGGATGCTGCGCGGGCTGACAAGTGAATTCTTGTTCGAACCCGATCCTCCTATACGGATCAATAGGAGTCGAAAAGGTTTGAACTCTCAAACAAATACACGGTTGAGAGGACCAGTATATTTATTTTAATACATTCATATCAGGCCTCCAAAGCCTTTAATCAAAAGAATTCACTTACAAGGGCAAACAGCCTACGAAATCAGATCCTCTGTCGACAGCCCGACAGAGTCGACAAGGTTCAATCCATAAAGTGAAAATGACCCCAAACACCTCGATGATGGCCGTGTTGAATGCAGATCTCAACCGGAGGGGTTTCTCAAATATTTTCAAATATCTTCAAAATATCCAAAGTCCACTCCAAATACTTTTAAATTCCACCCAAATACCCAAAGCTTCTCAAAATTCAGAAAAATCTCAAAACTCCAAAATCCCAAAAATATTTAAAATTGAAATAAATCCATCAACGCAGTTAAAGCAAAATCCATTCGCCCTCCGTAACAGTTTGTTGAGGCGGATAAATTCGAATAAACTCTAGCTCATAAAGAGCCAAATGCCTAGTCGAAAATATCACTAGGATCCATTCTCAAACAATCTCTTGCCAGTAAGGGTGTGGTACGTGTCCTCTAACCGGCAGTTTCGCCGCCAAATGGCACTGCAGGTAAACGGTTATGACCCGGGGCCCTCTGAACCGAGTGGTTTTGCCGCCAAATGGCACCACAGATAGCGGTTATGGCCAGAGCCAATATGCTCCTTAATGGCGTTAAATCCTTGAGATATGAATCAATAGGATATGATCGATAGGGCACAAAGCCCTCTGTAAGCTAAGGTGGATTCAAATTTATCCCCTTAGGCAAATACCCACCCCGATCTACAAGGTTCCCTTGGACGAAGCAACCCATGGCTGCCGACAAGGATCCTTCTGTCAGGTTGGGTCGACTACCTCCTCTGACTAAGTAGACCAGGGACCATGATGGCCCGGGACGACGGAACCATGGGATCTTGATCGGGCACATCATCCATTCCCCCACCATCCGCTTTAAGTGCTAGATGGTGCAATTTCTATTTTAAATACCAAAAATCAAAACCTAATTTCCGAATCCAATTTCTACCAATATCCTATACATACTGCTGCTACTATATGCCAGATAACTTGTATTTCTATACATATCTGATTGACGACTAGCCTTAATCGAAAGTTCTCTCTCGTTATCGGGAGGGGTAATTAACTATAGGGGCTTGCGCCTATAGGAAACCAGAACTCAGATCATAAAGTCCTCACAAAATGAGGGCGAAATCTCTGGGTAGTGTCTTATCTACAAACCCATCTGCCTTCCAAAATTTACCCCGGAACTTAGTTCGTTAAAACTCCCTCGCCGAATAAGAAAAAGCGAGCGGAGGCCGGGGCCGAATTTTCGGAGCCCACAGATTTCTGGCGACTCCGCTGGGGATTGGTTTCTCTTTCCATCTCTGGCTAGTCATCCATAAGCTACAGTAGCAGCTATATCAAATCGTACTCAAAATTCTGAATCTTTCAAAATGATCATTCAAGAAATTAAATATTTGAATTTTCTAAAGAATGATCGTTCAAAAATTTTTATTGAGATAGCGTATTTAGCAGTATTTTAGATTTATATTATTTGAATTGCTCGCTAATGTTATCTTCTCTTATTTTTGTGTTCTGTGCAAGTCTCTGCATTTTGAAAGTGCGGGGTGATGTATCAGATTCTGATTACTAACCCTTGACTTTCATTTATGTAGATGGATCTACAGAACACCCCGATGACTGTCCAGCTGGGACAAGGAGCCAGAATCCAACTGGCTAATGCTATTATTGAGACTGGAAATGCCGGAGCTACCATCCAGTTTGGTAGCGTTGACTTTCCGGCGATTGCTGCAAGGAGTGCCGCCATTCCTGTGAATGGTAGGAATGCTGAGAAGTCTGCCAGGAGATTCAATGCTGATGAAGCTCCTATCCGTCGTGTGCATCTGCCAGCACAACGACCTGTTGCTGAAAATCCTCGTGGTAGGATTTCTGTATTCGAGAGGCTATCACATCCTGACATCCCAGCCACCAAGAGGATTGTGGCTGATGGAAAAATCTCCGTGGTGACTGCGAACACCACCACTCTGTCGACCAGGTTATCTGCACCTGGGAAATACGATGCTGAGGCCTCCTCATCTGGAGGAAGGCCTACAAGGAGGCAAAGAAGGAAGATGAATGCTGAGCTCGGAGCTCAGCATCAACAACTGCCAATTCACCCTTCAAATCTGCCGGCCCAAGTGCCTGAAGCTAATGTTCCCACTTGGAACAAGTTTACTGACCTGAAGTGGGTCAAAAGAAATAGCTCTACTGGAGAGCTAAAGAAATCTTTTTGGGATCGACGGCCTGAAGCCCCAATCCCTCCAAAGAAGAAAGAGCCCGAAACTCTGTCTGCTCGAGTATACAGAGTCCTGAAGACTGTAAAGGAGAAGGGGCTGAAGAAAAAGAAGTTCCAACGGCCTTTGGTGATCGAGGCTAGGAGAACCCCGCCAAAGGAGCGTCTGTCCTTTGCTACAGAAAGAAAAGAAAGACAGTATGTTTCACGCGGTGAACATCGGGGCGTGACACCTGAATTACAGATTCAGGGATCCGCCGCTGAAAGGTCCCGGTGGAAAGGGAAACAAGTCTGGAGGCCAAAGCCTCGAAGAAATGAGAAAGATAGAAGAGAAAGGAGGATTGATCTGGGCGTGACATCTGGTGAGGCTTCCCGGAGATCCGCCCCCATCTACGAACAACGTCAGAAGTGGGCCCCGAAAAGGACCCACAATGACACTCCTCCAGACGGTAGACACTTTGGAGAATCTTCCAGGGGATCCCGTCGCCCTCCATCCCCTCCAAAAGAAGAAACCAACTTCGATCGCAGCCCACTGATCGAAGAAATCCCCGTGCCTAATCAGGAACCGGAAATCCAGTGGCGGCGCCGCTCGGAGATCCGAGTACTAGAAGAGGAAGGAAATGTACAAGGGGAAGACAACATTGAAGAAGAGGAATTCCTTGAAGAGGGTGAAAATATACAAGAATACCTCGAAGGGGATGAAAACATTGAAGAAAATATGGAAGAAAATATGGATGAATTTATAGAGGGAAACCTAGAAGAAGAAATGCAAGAAATAAATAATACTCTGGACATGGAGGTGGTCTACATGGTGAGACACACCAATACTAATGAGGAAACCTATTATGATGAGGGTGAAGATGAAGATGATCAACAACCGCCGATTAGGCGAATTTATCACCGTCGTCGTGAAGCTGGGTCCACCACTGGCAGAGGTGGTCATTCTCAAGCAGAAGAAGAAGGAGAAGAAGCCGAGGAGAATCCCTTCGCTGACGAGAATATCACGCTTGCAGACATGCAAAGACATATGAGGCGACAAATGAGGGCCAAAGATAGAGAAATCTCTCAGTTAAATGAGAAAATGACTGAGATGATGACTCAAATGGGGGCAATGATGCAGATGATGCAGAGAACTGTTGCTGTTGGCGCCATGCCCAATCCTCCCGCTGATCCTCCAAATTTTCAAATGCCTCAAGTCTCGGGAGTACGAGGTATTCCTGAAGGTGGTCACGAGACTCATAATGTCATCCGTCAGCCCACTCCACAAAATGTTGCAAGTACTTCTGAACCTGTGACCGCTGCACAGTTGGAAGGAATAATAACAGAAAGGATCAGGGCTATCATAGCCGTTGATCAAGCAGAAAAATTAGTGGGCAAAGGTCGTCCGTATCCTGCTGAATACGACCAAGTACCGTACCCAAAAGGATATTCGGTCCCAAAGTTCAACACTTTCAATGGTAATAACAACCCCAGACAGCATCTGGCACAGTTTAAAGCCACCTGTGGGAATACAGGAGGAAATGACGCCCTACTCTTCCGACAATTCGTCAGCAGTTTGACAGCAACTGCTTTCGAATGGTACGCTGAACTACCAAATGATTCTGTGAAGACTTTCACAGAATTGGAAAATATGTTTGTGAAGAGATTTGCTAGTGCAACGGAGAAAATAACGATCGCTGATCTTGCTTTGGATAAGAGAAAAAGAGAAGAATCAGTGACTAAATATATCACTCGCTGGCGAAATTTGAGCATGAAATGTGAGCAGCAGTTAGAGGAAGAGCATGCCGTACAGTTATTAATGGGCAACATTGATGACAAGATGCAACCCTTCCTGTGCATGGCTACAATCAATACATTTCAAGACTTGCTCGACAGAGTGGCCAAATTTGAGAAGTTGAATTTCTTCAGATCAGAAAATTACTCTGATAAGCCCAAGAAAGTTAAAGCCCCGGGGGCTAGAAGGGGTGAGGCCGACTCTACGTTCTTCTCTAGAGCTGATAGAGAAAAACAAGTAATTTACAATGTAGACAAGGGCAAGCAGCCGATTCAATATCAAGAAAAGCCCAAACAGGCCTACAACCCCAACCCCCAACCGAAGCTGATATTCGGGGGAAACGATAAGCCGAGGACTTATCAAGCTGGAGGCCAAAGACAGGCAATAGGAACTGGTGACAGAATGTTCCAATCCCTCAAAGATAAAATGAATAAAGAATATTCATTCAAAAGGGAGAGTGTCGCCAAATTATTTCGACAAGTATTGAAATCGGGTTTAGAACTGCCTGAATGCAAGAGACCCGAAGAGTCGAAGCACACTGGTGACCCAAATTATTGCCCATATCATCGGGTGCTCAGCCATCCTATTGAAGATTGCTACATCTTCAAGGATTGGCTTGAAAGAAAATATCAAAAAGGGGAACTCACATTGTCTGACAATGTGTTGTCACACCCTAGAAAGGAATCAACTCGGGTGGTCACGTCCTCTTCCGTACCCCTGGTTGAAGAAAGAAGAAATGAAAAGAAGCAAATTCAAGAAGAAAAGTGGGAGACTGCGGTTTCCAAGAAGACTGTGAAAATGTTGAAGCAACTTGAAGGAGTTTCGTGTGTAAAGTGGAAGTCTCCTATTGAGCCAATGATAGATTTGAAGGCACTGCCAGTGGTACGACCTTCTACTTCAAAACAGTTTTCCAACCGAGTTGGTTCTTCAAAGACTGAAAAGAAGAAATCATCCAAGAAGAAAACCAAGCTGAAAAAGCCTAAGGAGAAAATGACTGAAACTCAGAGAGTTATCAACAGTTTGGATGAATATTACCAGACTGTGAGGCGACCTGTCAAGCTCGCTGACTTCATGTCGGAGCTTAAGATAGATGAAGCCGAAGAAAATGATGAGAATTCTCTTCCCAAAGAAGTATGTCGGGTCATCTCAGTGGCGCCGAGTACCTCAATGAAAGAAGAATACACAGAAGAAGTACCCTCTGAATCTTGTATGATGGTTTTGCCAATGGATTACAGCTCGGAGGAGGATTTATATTTTCCAGAGGGAGACGAATCAGACCCTAGCATAGCGTCTCGGATGGGACATGTAAACCTAGGTGGTGATTCTGAATCAACGGATGAGTCCCTAGACGCAACGATGGCTGACTCTGAAGAAAATGTACAGTTAAATGACTCTGAACCGGAGGAGATTGCTCAAGTGCAGTTAAGAAGCGGCAAAATACTACCGCCTCCACCGAAGAAAGGGGTCTCTAATAGAGATAAGGAAAAAGAAATAATTATCAACGATGATATTATCCCTGAAGATCCTAAGAAAAAGAAGACTTCAGCCAATGGGATAGATTATAATATCTTATCCCATCTAAGAAAAATTCCAGCACAACTCAGCATATACGACGCCTTGGTGATGTCTAAAGACCTTCGGGAGACTCTGATTCAGGCTCTCAAAGATCCCGAAAGATACGAGGCGTATTTTGCTGAACGTAGTTTGACTGAGGTTCTGCAAGCTCGTAATGAACCATTCATTACTTTCTCCGAAGAGGATATGATGCTCGGAACTGCAGACCATAACCGTCCTCTGTACATTACTGCAGAGAGCGATAAGCTGATCATCAGTCGAATTCTGATCGATCCTGGATCCTCCATAAATCTGATAAGCTTGAAAGCACTGAGATCCCTCTGCCTTGATGTGGAACACCTCGGCCAGATAAGCTGATGGTGCATGGTTTCAATGAAAAAGGACAGAAAACCCTTGGATCATTCATGCTCCCTCTTGTATTTGGAGAGCTCCATACAGAAGCTAAATTCCATGTGATCGACGCGGATACTTCATTCAAGGCGCTACTAGGCCGTCCCTGGTTGCATGAATATGGTATTGTCCCGTCAACATTACACCAGTGTATGAAGTATCTCAAAGATGGAGAAGAATTCAGGATCTCTGGTGACATTCAGCCTTTCACAGTTCATGAAGCAACAGTTTATGAAGATGCACGATATTTCATGCCAAAGAAGCAAAAGTCTTCAAGTTCTCTCGAAGCCAGAGCATCAAATTCAAAGACTGCAAAGCGACCTGAAAGAGAAGGTGAGAAAAAGCAGGTGGAAAGAAAGAAGGCAGCGCCGACTCTTCCCAAGGCACCGACCATTCCCAAAGAGAAGAAATTTATACCTCATCTGGGAAGTGACACAGATGAAGATGATGATACTCCCGCTAAATCTCGGAAAGTATGCCAGTCCACGGATGAATGGAGCAGGCAGGTCGAATTTTCAAATGATGATTATGACTACGACTCCATTTACATGAATACGGTGCAGAGTGTGTTCTCCAGAAGAATAGACAGTCTGACGATTTCAGACAGCGTCCTCGTAGTCACACGAGTTCCATTACAACACTTCAAAGAACTTATTTCGCGCGAGGTGCATAAAGTTGAAGAACTCGCCACTCTCTATCTGCCTCCCCGTAAAAATGGGACTGTGCCAAAGAATGTGCTATATTCCACGGGAGTTCGTGAAGAGGAGAATCATGACTGGGATTGCATGATCCTTGATTCCGAAGAGTTATTTCCTACGAGGCTACCTAGGTTCAATACCAAAAACATTCAGAAAATGCTACGAAAACAAGTCAATATTCCTACCACCAAACGACAACTTCGTACAAGTCTGGGCCTTTGGTATGGAAGGAGTCCGCGTCCGTTACGGCAAAAGGATACAGATGCATATAAAGGTATCGGATTCATCAAGCGAAAATTCCTCCGGAAAGAAATTTGTCGCGCCATCACATGCATGGAAATTGAATCCGAAGATGATGTTGCTTAAGAGACATACGAGGCTGATGACTGTGATGAACAGCCCGTAGAAGCTGAACCTGCACCAGAAGAGCTTGAAGATGGTGGACAAGCAGCCACTATGGATGAACTAAGAGAAGTCAACTTGGGGACTGAGAATGATCCTCGCCCAACCTTCATTAGTTCACTCCTACCCGAGGAACAAATAGAAGAAATAAAAGAACTTCTCTGTGAATTCAGGGATTGCTTCGCCTGGACATATGCTGAGATGCCTGGCTTATCTCCTGACGTAGCAGTTCATAGATTAGCAATCAAACCGGATGTAACGCCCGTCAAACAAGCTCCAAGAAGAATGAGACTGGAGATTGAAGAACAGGTGATCGCAGAAACGAAGAAGCTAATAGATGCAGGATTCATCCGAGAAGAAAAGTACGCTGACTGGATTGCTAATATCGTCCCAGTGAAGAAGAAGAACGGGCAAATTCGTGTCTGTATTGACTTTAGGGACCTCAATAAGGCGTGCCCAAAAGATGATTTTCCACTCCCTGTATCCGAACTCCTAGTGGACAACACTTCCAACTACGACATGTTCTCCTTCATGGATGGATCGTTAGGATACAATCAAATCAAGATGGCGCCCGAAGATGAAAAACATACATCATTCAGAACGCCCATCGGCATTTTCTGCTACACAGTCATGCCCTTTGGCCTGAAGAACGCTGGTGCCACCTACCAGCGGGCGATGACTCACATATTTGATGATTTGATACATTAGAAGGTCGAGTGTTATGTAGATGACCTTGTTGTTAAAAGCCTTGGCCGAGATGATCACTTAAAAGATCTCAGAATAGTATTTGAGAGAATCAGAAAGTTTGATCTGAAGATGAATCCTCTCAAATGTGCTTTTGGGGTCTCTTCCGGCAAATTCCTGGGGTATGTTGTTCGTCATCGAGGAATAGAGATCGACCCCAACAAAATTAAGGCAATAACGGAGATGCCACCACCAAGGAACCTTCGACAACTTCGCTCACTGCAAGGACAACTGGCTTTCATTCGGAGATTCATATCAAATTTATCGGGTAGGTGCCAGCCGTTTTCAAAATTAATGAAGAAAGATGTCCGTTTCAAATGGGATGCAGAATGTCAGGAGGCATTTTGATAGCATCAAGAGATATCTGCTGAATCCGCCTATCCTAGCAGCGCCGATTCCGGGGAAGCCTCTCATATTGTATACAGCTGCACTAGAAGAGTCCCTCGGAGCACTATTGGCCCAGAATAATGAAGAGGGCAAAGAAAATGCGCTCTACTACATCAGTCGAAGGTTGATTGGAGCAGAAAGTCGTTATTCCCCAATTGAAAAGCATTGTCTGGCGCTGATTTTTGCAGTTCAGAAACTGCGCCACTATATGTTATCTCACAAAATCACACTGATATCAAAGATCGATCCGCTGAAGTTCTTGATAACAAGACCAGCATTGACAGGTCGCTTAGCCAGGTGGGCAGTATTGTTATTGCAGTTTGAAATCATATACATGCCACAGAAGGCGGTGAAAGGACAGGCCTTGGCAGATTTCCTCGCTGCACACCCAATCCCAGCTGATTCTCCGCTAAATGATGATTTGCCCGATGAGCAGATTATGCAGGTCGAGGAAAATGAAAGGCTACCATTCTGGGAAATGTACTTCGACGGGGCATCGTCGATTAGACCTGTCCGACCTCCAAATATTGCAAGAGCCCGAGCTGGCATCGGTCTCGTTTTCGTAGCACCCGAGGGAGGTATAATGAGATTTTCATTCAGTTTGACTGAACCTCGGACCAATAATGAAGCCGAGTACGAAGCTCTTTTAGCAGGGCTGGAGATTGCGATCGATGTCAGAATCCAACATCTCCAAATCTTTGGTGATTCTCAACTTGTAATAAATCAAGTACTTGGAATCTACAAAGTTGGCAAAGTTGAATTAGCCCACTATCACCGACGAGCCCTTGAGCTTCTGAAGCAAGTTCCGAATGTCAAAATGGCTCGAGTTCCTCGAGGACAGAATGCTAAAGCAGATTGTCTGGCCAAATTAGCCAAAGAAATGGCAAACATCAACGAGGAGAGTCCTATATTCATCGGGGTTTATACTCGTAGAGTATTGGAACCTGCTCTACTACAATTCTCGAGGGCAGAAGAAATTCCAAATTCAAGTCAGCAGGATGAAGCTCCAGTTAACCCTCAACCTCTCCATCAGATTGTTATGGAGAATTATCCAGAAGAACATCATGTGGCCAAGAGACGTAAAGCTAGTCAAGCTTCAGAATCGTGGTGGCATTGTTTAGACATTGAAGTCGAAAATGAATGGAGACAGCCATTCATTGACTACTTCAAGGAAAACAAACTCCCGACAGAAAAGTCTATGGCTGCACAAATCCGAAAAAGGGCGTTGCGATATGCATTTGTCAATGACATGTTGTACAGACGAGCCTTTGATCAAATGTGGCTAAGATGCCTAGGGACCAAGGAAGCTGATAAAGTGGTGACAGAAGTCCACGAAGGGCTTTGCGGAGCACATCAGTCAGGTCCCAAAATGGCAGCTAAAATTAAGAGAATGGGTTATTATTGGCCGACAATGGTCAGAGATTGTATTGACCACGCAAAGAGGTGCCACGAATGTCAGATTCACGGTGATGTTATACATCAACCTCCAAATCCACTACACCCAACAATAGCTTCCTGGCCATTTGAATGTTGGGGCACAGACATAATTGGGCCAATAGATCCGCCATCATCAGCGGGACACCGTTTCATTCTGGCAGCGACGGATTACTTTTCCAAGTGGGCAGAAGCGGCTCCATTCAAAGAGGTCACATCCGAGCATGTGATTAATTTCTTCACCCACAATGTCGTTTACAGATTCGGCGTGCCACGCCGGATAATCTCTGACAATGGTACTGCATTCAAGAGTACAAAAATCTACAAGTTCGTTGATCGGCATAAAATCGATTGGCGATATTCATCTATATACAATCCAAGGGCAAATGGATTGGCAGAAGCCTTCAACAAGACGCTAGTGAAATTGTTGAAGAAGATTCTCACCAAAAACAAAAGAGAATGGCATACGAAGATGACAGAAGCACTGTGGGCATACCGTACAACGTACAAGACGCCAACAAAAGCCACTCCTTATTCTCTAGTGTTCGGTGTTGAAGCCGTATTACCATTGGAGATTGAACTACCGTCACTCCGGGTAGCAATTCAGAATGAGCTTACTCAAGAACAAAATGCTCGTCTCAGAATGGAAGAGCTCGATGCACTTGATGAACTAAGGATACAAGCTCAACAAAACCTGGAAATCTACCGGGCAAGAATGACAAAATCTTTTGATCGAATGGTGCGTCCTCGATCATTTCAAGAAGGGGAATTGGTCCTGGTGCTGAGAAGACCAATCATCCCACACCGAAAAATTGGTGGTAAATTCATATCCAATTGGGAAGGCCCCTTCGTCATCGAGAAAGTGTACAAAGGAGGAGCTTATCAGTTGATTGATCTGAATGGTCAGAGGCCTATGCCGCCAATCAACGGTCGACATTTAAAGAAGTATCATGCATAAAAATTTCATATCTGATGTATTTTGTGATAATCAAAATTTTATATGCATATTTATTAATGCATGTTTTCTCATATTTTGAAATTCTCTTGTGTAGCAAGAACGCATTTCAAAATCCCCCATCAGACTAGGGGCATTTTAAATATTTATTTGGGTCGACATCGCGCTGCGTGCCGAGATCCCCAAATAAATATTTAAAATCTCAAAAACAAAAAGCCTATCCAAAATGTCCCTGTGAGACAGGGGGCATTTTAAATATTTATTCGGGTCGACATCGCGCTGCACGCCGAGACCCTCGAATAAATATTTAAAATTATCAATCCGTATATTCTTTTGTGCTAAAGAATACAAATATTTGTTTTCCAAAGTATATGCAGGTGGTCTTTCAAGACTTAGAGACAACACCTTCTACAACAAACCAAGACTCAAAAGTTAAGAAAGAGATTTTTGTGGCTACACACTCCTATAAAATTGAGCCGGAGAAGCTTAAAGTCTTTCGACAGCCTGAAGCTTAAGGTTCGAATGGGTGTAAAAGGTCGGATCCAACAAGCTCAAATATGGCCGGATCGCTGGCAGCTCCGTCTACTCAACAAGCCATAAGAAAGGCCGTAGTAGTGGAACCCCCACTTCGTCAACCCGTCAGTAAGGACTGTAGGAAGTACGAAGGCGAATTTGACTCGACAAGTTCAAGTGATCGTAGTCTGCAAAATTCTCCTAAGTGACTGGAGAATCAAAGTTCCAGTAGAATGATGAGTCTCGAACAACTACTGAAAGTTCGTAGGCTCCAAAATCTTCAACCACAAAGGATGACTCCAAATCTACCAACTTCAGCAAAATCAGCATTGGGGAGCGCAATTCTCATAGCTCAAGTCTGAAGCCTGAATGGGTGTAAGAGGTCGGATCCAACAAGCCCAAATATGGCCGGATCGCTGGCAGCTCCATCTACTCAACAAGCATAAGAAAGGCCGCAGTAGAGGAACCCCCATCTCAGTAACCAGAGGACAAAGAGCTATTAAATTCTAGCTCTCCCGATCTGATGAACTCAAGTGATTCAGATTAAGGTCTTCTCAAGTGGTTAAGGATCAAGATACTACCTACGTTTGGTACTATCAACTGAATCCAGAACCTGCAAATCCTTCAACAAATCCGTAAAGCACAAAGCGAGGATCGAAGGAATCTTTCTTCAACAAGTCCGTCAAAGCACAAAGCAAAGGACCGAAGAAAATTATCCCAAAGTTCACAAAAGCCAAAGGCTGAACTAAGTGGATTCTGTCATCAACAAGTCCGTTATGCGCAAAGCTCTGGACCGATGACTTTTCGCCATCGATCTAATATAAACCTAAGGGTTTAGGTCACCGGCATCTACTCCTTCAACAAGCCCGCCAAAGCTAGAAGCATAGGGCCGAAGGTACAAAAAGCACCTGACAAGTCAGTAAAGACAAATCAGGTAATCCTCCATCAATGTCCGCAGCACAAAGCACAGGACAGAAGAATCTAAATCTCGTGACTCAGTCTAAAACTACGAAAAAAGAAGCATCCCGAATCATATCTATAAATGTCCCTAAAGACTGGGGGCATTTTAAATATTTATTTGGATCGACATCGCGCTGCATGCCGAGATCTCCAAATAAATATTTAAAATACTATGAGCACAAGTCAGAGTACAACCACAGAAGTCTCAAGAGAAGTAAAAAAGAGAGCTCGTCAACAACTGAATTTATAAAATAACTTTATTTTATTAAGTTCAGAATTTTATATACAAATCTGTGGGCTACATCTTTTTACAAGATTACATCAGCTGAAAGAAAAAGAAAAGTACAATGTCCTTTACAGAGGACTCAAATCTGTCTCCTAAACTACATCTGAAGAGGAAGTCCACATTCTTCTCTTTCCAAAGGCCAGGTATTCTGCACTTCTAAGACCTGCACAAAGCAAAAGAGAAGTCAGCAGAAAGAGGAAGAATCATAAAGAACATATGTAAGAAGCTACAAAAAAAACTTGTACCTGAAATAGTGGTCTCCTGAGGTGGCTCACGAGCAAGTATCCCGCTCCTCTCGAAACCTGTGCAGAGTAAAAAAGGAGTATCAGAAAGCAGCTAAAGAAAGAAAAGGACAGTACAAACAAAGCAAAAACGTACCAAAACTGAAGTCTCCTGAAACAATAAACTGGTCAAAACTTGAATCCTCTTCTTGTAATAGCCTGCACAAAATACAAAGTATTATTAGTACGAGTACAAAGTAAAAGCTAAGAAGAAGGGAAGAAAGCGTACCCGAGTCTAAGAGTAACTGTAGAAATTCTGAAGCAGCCAGAATCCCACTAACTGGTGAATCTACAAAGCACAGAACAAAAGAAATCCGTATCTCAATCATCTATTGAAATATCCAAGAGATCCATGGAGAAAGAAAGTCGTAGTGTGACATCCAAGCAAAATTTTGGAGATCCACTAAATGAAAATCTTTGTGTGACATCTAGAACAAATATCTAGAGATCCACAAGGCCAAACAGCTTACAACAAACGTGATTCGCTCTAGACGCGAACCACATTTGTTGGGGGGCATTTGTTAACCTCTGTATAAACAAAACAAGAGGGAAGAAACAAAAAAAAATAGCATGCATACCTCTTGGCCATCGGATCCAAGAATCCCGCTGATTCCCTGCCGATTCGGCGCTGTTTGCAGTCGTATCCCGTAAATCTTGCGGAAATCCTGCGAGCTGCCTCGCACAATGATCCCATTCGCCTCTATAAAATGCGATCGAGGCTCCCGTTCACTACACTCTCGTAGCTTCTTCTCCTCCCGATACCTCTCCTGAACACTTTCAAGCTCCACACACGACACTCTCTGATCTCTCCCACGGCTCCTGTTCGCAAACCCCAACCTTCCCCGATCCCGTTAAAGCCACAGCCCTCTTCTCCTTCCACGAAGAGCTCCCGATCTCCCCTATCTCACCACCTCCATTTACGCTAAATCCAGGCCGCCCCTACCTGTCCCGATTCGGTTCAGAAGCCAAACCTCCAGTCGGCCGAACTCCCCTCCTCCCGTCCCTGCCCTATTCCGCCTCCTTTCAGCCGCAGAGAGAGAGAGAGAGAGAGAGAGAGAGAGAGAGAGAGAGAGAGAGAGAGAAGAGAGAGCAATCCCTTACCTTGCCGGCCTACCTCCTTCGACGACACTTCCTTGTTGTCGGATCGGAAGACATTTTGATCGGAAGCACCAACGGGAGCTCAAAGGCTGTGAAGGTAACTTTCCTCCCTTTCACATGCTTATTCGGCCAAATCCCTTGGATCAGTCAAGCCAAAGGGATTTCTTTTTATTATATATATTTAATTGTAATTATATTAATTAAGTATAATTAATTATGATGATTATTTTTAATTAATCAATATTTATAAATTAATTATGATTAATTAATGTGAAGTAATTATGTTTTATTAAAATTAATTAATGTTATTTAAGTTATAATTAATTCTGAATTAATTATAACTTATTTTCTTAATTGATTTTAATAATATTAATTAATTATTTTAATTAATTTTAATTAATAAAAAAAAAGAATGATGATTAATTAAAAATGATTTTTTAATTAATCTTATTTAATTAATGATAATTATAATTAATAATAAAAAAATAAATAATACCTCTCTCTCTCGATCCTCGGGCCGACACCGACATTCCCCGCGAAGGTATGAATCCTCTGAACTCAGATTGTCGCTTCCGTTGTGTGCGGCGGACCGGAAAACCGCCTATACACGCCTTTATTGCGCGTGGTGGGATGGGACCCCGGTCCGACGCCTACGACGAGGCGGGAATCGCCTAAACTCTACTTCGGTGTTCGTGGCGCACCGGAAAACAGCCTATACACGCCTTTATTGCGCGTGGTGGGAAGGGACCCCGGTGCGGCACCTACGGCGAGGCGGGGTCACTCATAAGTACCCCTGAGCGGGGGGAAAGCAAATTGTGTCACTCATAAGTACCCCCGAGCGGGGGGAAAGCGAACTGTGCATCTTTTAAACAGGTACCGTCAGAGCCCCATACACGCCTTTATTGCGCGTGGTGGGAAGAAAAATCATGGCCGCGGTGTCCTCGAAAGAGGGCACCTACCATACACGCCTTTATTGCGCGTGGTGGGAAAGGCCCAGTTTTCTCGTAGTTTTCCCCTAAACGGGGGAGATGCCGGGAGGCTGCCGAAATTTCGGGTGAAGACGGACCGTACTTGGACTTGATTTGCACATCCAATAAGACTCATACCTGGACTATATTTGAACTCAAAAGACATTAATAAAATGCTTAATTCAAACTCAAAACCAAACTTGAACAAATGATGGACTTGTATAAGACTTGAGTCGAACTCAAGCTGAACTGAACTCGAGTTGAAATAAACAAAGGCATGACTTGGACTTTTAAACTCAAACAAGATTTGAGTTGGACTATTGTGGACAATATGACTTGAACTTAAACAAAATTCGAATGACTCCTAAAGACTAAGTTCAAGTGAAATAAAAATCAAATTGAAGTCAAATTCAAATGAAAGTGAACATGCAGAAGAACTTGCAAACAAACACAATGGGACTATAGTGAGCATGAACTTGGACTATACAACATCAAGAAGAACTTGCAACCATCATAAATGATGTTGAAACTCATACAATTTATTGAGATAGTTACAAGGGTATATATTTGATTACAAGCATATATCAATGAGCAAATCCACCATACAAGTTATGAATTACCTCCAAGAGCAATGAGAGACTTATGATCCATACATCTCATTCCAACCAATATATTTGCAATCAAAATATGAAGCTCTCATATGAATGTGGAAGAACCTTCATGCTAATTAGAATGCAAACATCACTGAAAAATTATCACATAAATAAGGAGTGATGAAATTGGTGTGGCTCAAGTCATTCAATCAAAGTGTCATGATCATCATCAATATGACGAAGTCTTCAATCAACATCAAGATGTTATCATACCAACAAAGGATCAAACTAAATATAAAGGAATACATATGAAATTTGTTGTGAAAAGGAAGACTTGCAGCGACTATAGGATCTACAAACATCATTCACTCACAAATGATGATGGAGACTCATGCAATCAAATGTACTCAAGCTCGCAAGCAACCATCAACAAAGAACAAGGACATTGATCCGCATGCAAGCAAGGATAAAAGATCTGCATACATACAATCTTTTTACGAATACGGATGTATGTATAACATGCTACCCAGGGGTACATACAAAAAGACTTCAGTAAATGCAGTATCCTGAAGTCAATTTCAGTCTGTGAAAGAAGACATCTATCTACCTACATGTAGTAATAGCGGATGCACTGAAAAGGCCAAAATCACAACAAAATGCATGAAGAATATGACAACTACGAGATCATACGATTCTCAGGCAGGAGATTAGTTAGTGCACTATGACCCGCCAACAAAATCAACAAATAGTGCACGACAGTCTACCTGTACGAAGCAGCGAACAATTCTATCCAGAAGCTGCTACGCCACCAGATCTGCAACATTCGTACAAGCAGACAGAAGGCGTCTACAATTATTTCAAAGTACCCCTTGCACGTGCACTATAAATTGTATACACATAGGTACACTAAAGAGGGGAAATATATTCTCAACCCGCATGGGCCCCGGCGAGCGTGTTATTGGTACACACGTGACGTCTAGGGATGCTGCGCGGGCTGACAAGTGAATTCTTGTTCGAACCCGATCCTCCTATACGGATCAATAGGAGTCGAAAAGGTTCGAACTCTCAAACAAATACACGGTTGAGAGGACCAGTATATTTATTTTAATACATTCATATCAGGCCTCCAAAGCCTTTAATCAAAAGAATTCACTTACAAGGGCAAACAGCCTACGAAATCAGATCCTCTGTCGACAGCCCGACAGAGTCGACAAGGTTCAATCCATAAAGTGAAAATGACCCCAAACACCTCGATGATGGCCGTGTTGAATGCAGATCTCAACCGGAAGGGTTTCTCAAATATTTTCAAATATCTTCAAAATATCCAAAGTCCACTCCAAATACTTTTAAATTCCACCCAAATACCCAAAGCTTCTCAAAATTCAGAAAAATCTCAAAACTCCAAAATCCCAAAAATATTTAAAATTGAAATAAATCCATCAACGCAGTTAAAGCAAAATCCATTCGCCCTCCGTAACAGTTTGTCGAGGCGGATAAATTCGAATAAACTCTAGCTCACAAAGAGCCAAATGCCTAGTCGAAAATATCACTAGGATCCATTCTCAAACAATCTCTTGCCAGTAAGGGCGTGGTACGTGTCCTCTAACCGGCAGTTTCGCCGCCAAATGGCACTGCAGGTAAACGGTTATGACCCGGGGCCCTCTGAATCGAGTGGTTTTGCCGCCAAATGGCACCACAGATAGCGGTTATGGCCAGAGCCAATATGCTCCTTAATGGCGTTAAATCCTTGAGATATGAATCAGTAGGATATGATCGATAGGGCACAAAGCCCTCTGTAAGCTAAGGTGGATTCAAATTTATCCCCTTAGGCAAATACCCACCCCGGTCTACAAGGTTCCCTTGGACGAAGCAACCCATGGCTGCCGACAAGGATCCTTCTGTCAGGTTGGGTCGACTACCTCCTCTGACTAAGTAGACCAGGGACCATGATGGCCCGGGACGACGGAACCATGGGATCTTGATCGGGCACATCATCCATTCCCCCACCATCCGCTTTAAGTGCTAGATGGTGCAATTTCTATTTTAAATACCAAAAATCAAAACCTAATTTCCGAATCCAATTTCTACCAATATCCTATACATACTGCTGCTACTATATGCCAGATAACTTGTATTTCTATACATATCTGATTGACGACTAGCCTTAATCGAAAGTTCTCTCTCGTTATCGGGAGGGGTAATTAACTATAGGGGCTTGCGCCTATAGGAAACCAGAACTCAGATCATAAAGTCCTCACAAAATGAGGGCGAAATCTCTTGGTAGTGTCTTATCTACAAACCCATCTGCCTTCCAAAATTTACCCCGGAACTTAGTTCGTTAAAACTCCCTCGCCGAATAAGAAAAAGCGAGCGGAGGCCGGGGCCGAATTTTCGGAGCCCACAAACATACTATCCTCAGAACAACTGGCAAGCGGTTTCGTCAAATGCAACGAGAAGTAAAAGAGTCCACTGTCCAACTAAACTCCTCCAGTAAATGTCTCCCAAATCAGCCAACAAATATCACCTAATAACTCAATACAAATAAAGTGGAACTTGAGTAGAGAAGAAGAGATTAGAAGCCAAGACAAAATAGAGAGGAGAAAGAGGTGGAACAAGCTCTCAAGCTTTTTCAGAAGAAGAAACTCTCAGGTTTTTAGCAACTTATCTCAAGTTAATCAACAACCTCCACAAGACAAAAACATCACATATTTATCGGGTAGAAAGGGGAGCCAAGCAGCCAACTTCCACCTCCAACCAAACCAATCAGGTAAGGGGAAGAGGAAGGGGAGAAGTTATCACAAAACAACTCCCAAAAATCAGCACAGGAACCGGGAAGAGAAGCCACGGGAACACAATCCGGGACGGGTAGGAGAAGCCACGAGAACACAGCCTGGGAGGGACCCAAAGAGACAACACAGAAGCGGGCTGGAGAAGTCACGGGAAAGTAGCCAGGGGGAGAAACCAAAAAGCCCACTCAAGCACCCAGTAGCCAGTTCACGGGAACAACACAAAGAAGAAATCAATGAGACACTAGAAGGGGAAGAAACAAGTTCCACACCACATCCATTTTCAAATTTATGAGCTAGGAAGTGCAATAACTCCTCCAAATAATGATCTAAACTTCAGCTCAAGCATTAATAAACTAGCACTAAGAAGAGCTCAACATTTCAGCTCACAACCAGAGCAGCAAAAGCCCAACCCGAGAGCAAGCAAGGTCCAAACCGTGAAACAACAAGCAGCCCAAAGAACAAAAGGACCCAAAATGCTAGCAAACCCAAGCCTTGCCATGCCCAAGCACATCCTATCATGATCATTGGATGCTCTCCATTATTGGATAGCTTAAAAAAACATAAAACAGAACTAAATAATGTTCAAATTACATCAAAACAAAATAAACCATAATATAAATGCAACACGTAAGCTATTTGAGCACTTTTCTAGCATACTACAACTTTTGGAGACTATACTAGAGGGGAACTTTATGAAAGAGCTCAAAACAGAGATTCAAGCTGCAATTAGAGTGATGAAGCCTCGCGATTTGGGAGAGTCTATGGAGCTAGCCCAGTTAGTGGAGGATCAGAGGCACCTGGAGAGAGGGGCTGGAGGTAGTAGTTCAGGAGGTTCGTACAAGATGAACACGATCTTTTTGGCATCCAAGGAGGCGACGCCGGGTACTCTTAGGAGTTAAGAAGACCTGGGAAAAACTTCAAGAAACTCACAGAAATAGAGCTATAGGAGAAGAGGGCGAATGAGCTTTATTTAAGATGTGAGGAAAGATATATACTTGGGCATAAGTGTAAGGACTAACTCTTAAGGTTCTCATCATTTGTAATCACAAGGAAGTTGAGGAAGGAGCTGCCTTTCCACCTTTTTGACAAGGTTGTTCTTTGGGAGGGAGGTATTGTTAGAAGGTCCGGCGGAACATACTTCTGCCTGTTGATGTGGAATAGGCTTCTGTTATTTGCTTGAAGGTCCAGTGGAATGGGCTTTCGTTGTTTGCTTGTTTGCCTAGCACTCCCGCCCTCCTCTCTTGTGGGGTCCAACAACTAATTGTAGAAGGAAATTAATGCTTGTTTAGGAGTTAAAATTCAAAAGATGGGCTATTTTGTGATTTACATCTCTATTATATGCTTTTAGTTGTTTCCCTAGGGTTAGGATTATATTTTGTGAGGGCTTTTGCTATTGGCTAGGTATTTGGGAGAGCCGGATATTTCTCTCCAATTGAAGATCCAATTGTTTCTTGTTATTTTCTTTCATATATCTTGCAATAAAAAAAGTTTTGGATTGTTCTTTTTTCTAATTGTTTATTGTCATTCGTTGATTTTGAGGAAATTGTATCCACTTCCTATCAGGGTGCTAGGCCTTTGTAAAGAGCTCTTTTTATAGTTGTGACACAACCCAATATGGAAAAAAGGTGGTGAAGCGGTTGACTTGTTCAAAAATTAATTTGATTTCAAAAGTTACTCAGTTCCTTAGTGTTGACACACAAGTGTAAAAATAACAAACCATAAGCAAGCAAATACATGAGCGATAATGAACAATGATGAGCAAAGAGCACAACAATGATTTTTCAATGGATTAATACAAACTTCCTACTTCAACACCTTGGTTCCCTAGAGTTCACCACTAATCCCTCCCTCGCATTCTAGATGGAAGAGCACTCACAGATTAATCTTCTTACAAAGGATGAGAAGCCTTACAATACTAACGACTTCTAAGGACATCTCTCCAAGGATTCAATTCAAGACTTGGAGAACATGCTTAAACAATGCAGGTAAATTGATTCAAATTACAATAAATAAATTATCCACTTACAATGAATAACATTGTTAATGAAAGCTTTAGGAGTGTCTTGAGGAGAGGTAGCACTTTTAGCTTAAAAACTTGAATGTAGCAGAGTTTGATGGGTTTAAGAAGATTTGCAAAGTTAGCTCTTTCCCACAATTAAATGAGTAGGAATTAGGTTGTCCATTTCAAAACTACTAGATGGGTCAAAGTTAACATTGCCATAGAATGGCCATTTGTTTAGTGGGTGGGTGGGTGTGACATTTTGTCTTTGGAAATTATGAAGAAATCTTTTTGTTGAAATTCTCATTGTTTCTTTGATGAAATTTTAGTAGTTAACCGGCGAAAATGTAGACGTTGAAAATTCTGGCTTTCTATTATTTTGGTAAACCGTCAGAATTTCTTACATTAATTTTATCAAAAGATATGTCGAAATTTTCAGCAGCTATCTTGTTGTTTTTTTTATCAAAAATGGTTTTCTAACGTCAATTTCATCAAAATTCATTCGGAAATCTATATGTATATGAAGAAAGATAACATTTCTTTATTTTTTTTTTATTTATACACTTGCACAACACATCACTAATCATTGTATAACAACAAATTTACTGATTAATATCGAGCACTAATGAATTACTCAAACAAAACAACCATTTTAACTTTACATTAATGAAAGCTTAAATAAACAAAAATCACATTTTTCAAATAAAGCATCTAAATTATTATAAACAAAAAATTATCTTAACTACATTTATCAATAAAAATATAAAAAGAAAATATATCCACTCCTCCTTTGTCTCCTCGCTCTCCTCGACCTTTTGTGGATGCTGATAGCGATGTTATTCCATGAATGCTCATAACTCAACTTGCATCCTAGCTTGTTGCGATTGCACATCCACTTGAATTTCTTGCATCATATGTAAATCTTTTGTTAGGCTAGCAACCCTTCTAGTGATTATTTCCTTAATCTTTCTTCCCGTAACAAATATTGAATTGTAGGCTTGTAATCCTAATCCATAGACTCCCATGATGCATCCCTCTAATAACCTTGCACACAAATTATACTTTGAAGCTTGTGTAGATCCTGCAGAGGATTCCTCACTAGTTGAAGCATGTATTTGCGCATCACGTAATCTCACATAGTCCTGAAACATATGAAATATTTAAATAACTTATAAATAGAATTTCAATGAAAGTTCTAACACTTCCATAGGCTTTCCTAAATCTTTGATCTATCCACTGCCAATTCTCGTAACGTTGATGTGTGCGTGTATGTGTTTCCAACGAAGTGGATTCTCATCTAAGTGCTTGTTTCTATAAAAGCCAAATGATTAAGTTATATGTTGTTCATTAGAAATGTGTAAAGATACTTAGGATATGAATTTTACTACACATTGTTTTTCCTCAATATAGCACACAGAGCTTCCTATGCCCCCATAGTCTGAGGCCCGATTTTGTTTGTTTTATTCCCTCATCCTGCATAATTCAGGCTGCCCCAAGGTCAAATCAAATCATCCCAAACACTCACCGGTCCATAAAGATTGCTTGCCCGATCTCCAAAAATCTATAAACATATCTTACAGGCGAGTTAACCCTCTCTTCTCTAAATTATTGCTGCTCCTATTATTGTGCTAAGGTAGCCACCTAAAATATTCTATATGGCATAAAAAAAAATAAGTTGATTCTAAAATAATATTAAAATAATTAAATCAACTAAATTAGTATTTATTACCTCAAATTTACCAAAGCACATGTCTCGAACTTCTAATAGTATTATTAGTTATGGAAAGGGAAATGATGAGCAACCTACAGATCAATGATTCTCTATAGATGTTTAGTTAATATCTAACTGAAAAGGCCAATGTATTGTTTGAAAATGAAATCTTACTCTAAGAAAGGTTTCACTTATGAACAATTCAGAAGAACTTACAATGCGACGGCATTTATCTTTCTATCAATTAGATTTCTTACAATTCGCCTAACTTTTGTTATCCAACTATGCACATGTGGTTTGAAATAGTAAGAACATAATTGGGTTGTCTCGTGAGGTAGATAGGCTTCACATATTGATCATTTTGAATGTGTTTTACTATTGACCAATCTTTTAAGCTTATTCAAATATCAATCATAACAAATATTTTTAATGCTATGATAGATCTATACAACAATTATTGCTTAATAAATGAAAATTAAGTTCATGCATATCAAATAGGTACATCTAACAATACTATACAAGACCACCAACTCAAGCTTCATACGTAAAATGCACGGGAAGATGTGCAATCAAGTCGAAAAAATTAGGAGGAAAAAATATCTCAAGTTTATACATAATGATTAGAATATTTTCATCAATGTTAAGTAATGCATCCTCATTTAAAGATGTGAAGTACAAATCCTTAGAGAAAATGCTAAGTTCAGTTAAAAGATTTAATATTATTTCCGGCAAGAAATTTAATGCTATAGGCAACAGACATGTCATGAAGATATGACAGTCATGACTGTTCATTCCAAACAAATTTCAAACTTCTGCATAAATTTGAGACATTCATCTAGAAATTTTAGATTTTGAACCCACTTACTATCGACGAACATTTTTTTGCATTGACCTGACCCCGATCGAGCCCAACTGGACTCGATCGCGCTCGATCGATTCGATCGAATGTCGTTGAAGTGAAATCGGCCCAAATTAAGCCTGTAAAAATTTATTTAAATTCATTTAATTTAATTAAAATCAAATCAATCCAAATCAAATCAAACCGAGCCTCGTCGAGCCAAATTCGACGTGATTTGACGCAATTCGAAGCCGACTCAAGTTTAATTTCATGAAATTAACTCGATCAGACCCAATCGGACCCATACCGACCCAAATTGCTTTGAGTCGAGTTCAATTTGTGCTCAATTTCAGCCCCAATTGATTGATTTGAGCTAAATAAATGCCCCAAATCAAATTTTCCAAATCTTGGGCTTAGATATCATGTGAAATCCCGCCTGACACTTTGTTTCTTGCAAAAAGGGTGCGACATTGGTCCATTTGGGCGGCATGCCTGTTGCTCGTGCTATCCAAGAGCACGCAAGGGAGAGGGAGAGCAATTCAGCTCTCCCATTTGGATCGTCCGTCCCAGGCGAAGCAAGAAAGGGGGAGAGCGGAAGAAGGTCGGCTCCCCGTGTGCATTTCGTCCATCTCAGGCGAGCGAAAGAGGGAGAGAGAGGGACTAGTCGGGGTTCCTTCTGCATGTCGTCCGTCTCAGCCCTCCCAGAGTGAGAGAAGGAAGAGCTCGGCTCTTGTACCCGTCAAGCCAGGAGAAAGGAGCCGATGGGGGCCTCCTTGCGTGCAACCTAGACAAGGGGAAGGGCTTGCCAAACCTCTTGGTTCTTGCATAAATTTCTTGGAGATGAAGCTGAGTGAAGCATAGATATTGTCTTCTCTAGCTGTTGCCTTCTTCTTTGGACTGAAAAGAAGAGCAAAGAGCTGCTATAATTGCTCCTTGTTGCAGCCAAGAGGAGGTAGGATGGCTCTACTTCCTTCCAAATCGGTTCCGATGACTTCTTGCCGGCAATTAAAATCCATTTCCGGAAGCATTCTTGTAGTGAGGACAGCAGGTTGGAGGTTGTTGAAAGCTTCCAAACAGTGCTTGGGAGACTTTGGAGCGCCTTGGACAACAAAGAAGGCTTCCGGAGCGACTTGGACAGCAGCGGCGACTTCCGGAGTGGCTTGGACAGCAACCTTGGAGCTTGGATAGCGGCTTGGACAGTGCTAGGAGCTTGGACAACACACTTTCCCGCCTTGATTAGGCGAGTGGATTGTGGCTTGCGCCATGACAACCCGGCGAGATAAAATCTTTGAAAACTTAGTGAGACCTAGGGTCCCCCAAGGCCATTTGATGTGTGGTTTACGTCCCCAAGCCATAGGTCCCTTAGAAACTTAAATTTATGCTTCCCCGAAATCCCATGCTTGTTGTCCTCTTTGTAAACTTAGGAAAATCCGGTGAAGGTTTGCATAAATTTCTTGGAGATGATTTGTATGTTACGACAAAATTAACACATGCATGTAGAAGGTTTGCATTGCCATGCTACTTGTGATCTTCCCCAAATTTGTTAGATGTTCAAATGTGTGTTTCAATTATTTTATGAAGTGGTGGGATATTTCATGAACATTTATGGTTTATGTTTTAAATCTCATAACAAATTGATTAATTGAAATCTTCTTTGAAGCTTCTCCGAATTTGGAGAGCCAAAGCAAGTAAATTTTCAAATCAAATACACTCATTCCTAGGTTTTCCTTAGATCATAACAAAGTGATATTTAGGACCTATTCATGAGCATTCAAGTGGTGATTTACTTACATGCCTCTAGGTTTCCTTAGATAATGCCAAAGGTTGTCTTCCAAACCTCCTAGGAAATCAATCTTCCCTCTCCAAAATGAATCCGAAATATTCAATCAAACTTTATGGAACTCTCTTTCCCATGCAGTTCTCCTTCATACATGATGTTTGGAGCCTCCTCAAGGCTCCAAAATGTTAGATTGTATGAATTTTGGCTCTACTTTAGGAGCTACCACCAACTATCATCTCCCTTTCATGTGTGATGATTTCGAATCTTCCGAAATTCCATAATGTCGCTACATGAAAATTGTGGACCTTAAAACCAAATTCTAGGTTCATTGATCCCTTTACTCAAACTAAATTATGTGAATGAAGAAATTCATTTGTACAACAAACGTTTAAGGGATCTCTTTCAATCTTGCGACCACTGGGTTGCATCTCATTTCTGTCTTTTTGCAATCCAAAAGTTGTAGGATATCAACTCACTCTCTTAAGACTCAAAACTAGGAGAATGTGTACCTCTCTTTGTTCCCTTCGAACACCACATGTTCAAAGGCACTTCTCCAAACTCAGTGCCAAATCTTAAGTTTACTTTTTCATTTGTTAAGACATAAAATTAGCAAATGAACGATCTCTCCTCTTACATGACATCCTGGATTTCCCTAAAAAAAATCCTACTGATGTCATGCCATAAATCCTTGAGTTTGGGATCAAGTTCCGAGCTCTCCTATCTCATTTGTTTGAACACAAAACTAGCAAATGAATATTCTACTTTCATGTATAATGATTTGAAACCTTCAAATGTTCCAAACAAAATCATCCCATGAATCATGTAATCCTAGGATCAAAATCCTAGGTTTACTTGACCTTGTTTGTTGAAGAAAAATCAATTAACATTCACCTCTACATATTCTTCATGCATGATACTTAGAGCATTCTCAAAGCTCCCAATATGAGATTGCATGAATCTTATAAGTTTAGGATCAAAATCCTAGGTGCATTCTATCTTGTATGTTGAGACAAAATCAACAATCTCCCTCTTTCATGCATGCTTATTTGGGACTTCTCAGGTCTCCAAATATATCATTGCATGAACCATATAGAGCTTAGGGCCAATTCCTAAACTACCTCCTTCGTTTGTTGAGTCACAAAATCAACAAATGAGTATCCCTCTCCATTCACTCAACCCTAATCGAGTGAATGGTATTTTCTCCTTGAATATCAAGTGTTCAAGGGACCTCCATCTCATTCCCCTAAGATTCAAAATTAGGAGAATATATGTCCCTCTTTGAACACAATGTTCAAAGAATGCTCATGAGGTCGCAACCTTCAAGTTGCATATCTCTTCTCCCCATTTACCTAGCATAAACTTGGTAAATGATTATGCATCATTGGGCATATGGTTCAATGATTTACTCTCTCATATGCAACCTATAGGTTGTGTATCCCTTCACCCCTTTCTACAACTCAAAGGTTGTAGGAAGATATTCTCTTCCTCTTAAACGAAATTTGGAGAGTGTGCATGCTTCTTTGAAAAAATTTGAGTAATGGATATCTCTCTTTGGACACCAAACGTTCAAAGAAACTCCTCAAATTTGCAATCTCTATGTTGCATTTTTTACCACTTATTTCCCTACAAGCCTAAATTGTAGGAAACCTCCAAATTCCTCTCCGTTTGCCTAGCCTCAAGTTAGGAAAATAAATATTTCTCTTCGAACATCAAGTTTTCAAGAAACATTCATGGATTTGCAATCCATAAGTTGCATATTCATTCCCTCACTCCTACAACCCAAAGTTGTAAGAAATCCCACCATTTTCCTAAACCCCAAATTAGGAGAATGCATTTTCCTCCTTGAACAATAAGTGTTCAAGAGATATTCATGAATTCGCAACACAAGTTACATTTTATCTTCTCTTTTCCTACAAATCAAGATTGTGGGAAATCTCTAAATTCTCCTTCATTTGTCTAGCCTCAAATTGGGCAAATGAATAGATCTTTTTAAACTCCAAATGTTCGAGAGATTTTTTTTCAAGTTGCAACATCTAAGTTGTACTTTTTCCCCCTATTTACCTAACCAAACTAGGTAGATAATCATCTCCCATTGAATAGAAAATTCAATGGTTCATTCTTAGTTTGCACACCTTCAAGTTGCATACTACACATCCCTCTCTTACAACTCAAAAGTTGTAGGAGATCTTTTTGTTAATATGACTCAAGTTAAGTGAGTGAACACCTTTCTTTGAACATCCAAAAGTTCTAGGAAAACTCTTTGTGATTTGTAAATCCACATTTACATCTCACCCTTCTACATTTGCTTAATTCAAATTAAGTAGATAATCATATATCATTGGATATAAAATCCAATGAATGTTTCTTGACTTGTAGTTCCAAAATTACAAGTCATTCATCTTTTTTTTGGGCTCCAAAAGTCTAAGGAACCCTTCTAACCTTATAGCCTAAAAGCTATGGATTTGATTCATCTCTCCTCCAACTTCCAAGTTGTAGGAGGTTTCCTCTTTTTTTAGCCCCAAAAGCTAAAGGGAGTTCTCCATTATTTAGCCCAAAAGCTAATTGTTGAATTCTTATGTTTTCTTTCAAACTTCAAAAGTTAGGGAGAATCTTCTGACACTTGGCTCAAAAACTATGTGTTGGACACTCTCTCCCCTATGGGACGTCTGTACCCCAGAAATAAATAAACCTCATTCAACAAAATATTGACTGGGGAATCTCTTTTTAAAATTATAAATTTTATCATTGAGTTCATAAGGAAATGATATTTTTTAACCTTCGGGGTAATATATCATCATTTTTATGTTGTACTCAATTATAAAGTATGCAATTCGTTTGAGGACAACAAAAATTCTCCAACATTTACACGCGGCTCTTTTTTTATCTAATGTGAGTGAGTATGCAACTTTTGGTTTTAACATCCTACTATTGCCTCCATCTTCAAGCTCGAGTTGTTTCCTCTTGTAGTACTTTTTTAAATCTAATCTTTCTTCATAGTTATTTTTTGTTTTGACATCCATTGTAGTGTTAGATATATTATTAAAAAACTTCTTCTCGATATACATGTATTTAAGTTATATCGGATCAAATTAACTATCCATTAAGATAAATCCCAAAAAGTACTCTTTTTGTTCAGTTGTGCTCAACTCTATAACCTAGGATTCTATTATAATCTACTAAAGGCGGAGCATCAACAATAATCCAAGCATCAATATCCCTGTATTTTCTTTATCAACTACTATGTAACTTGTTGGAGGGCCACATTGAATTGAAAGTCGAAATGTAGCTCTTACTATCCATGTGAAGTCCATAACTAATAATTGAGTTGGAAGCCTCTATGGTTGAAGTATGCTTGGTTTTTATCCTTTTAGCAAGAGCACCAAAATTTTTCCTCCGAAAAATTGAAGGCAATTGATATGCCACATGAATAAAATATTTGAGTTCATTAATGAATTCATCTGTCAGACTTTTTCATCTCGGTAATAGTCTACTATATATCCACACCCTTTGAATACGGATGTCCATATATGCACTAGCATGTAATAAACTTGGTCAAAATTTTAAATAAATAACTTAGCTACAGGTAATCATTCTGCTTACAATTTTTTTTCACTAACAAAAATTTTTTCCCAGAACATAAAAATGAATATATAATTTTCTAAGGCTATACACAAACTTCCTACATTACATCTAATAATATTGGTAATGTTAAACTTCCTGCTGTAAATATGAATAACTAATATATAAAATTGTAAACGAATATACAAATTTTCTATAAAAAAAGTTGTAAATATAACTTAAAACAAGACTATAATCTAATAGAAACCATATTAGATGAAAAAGAAACTCAAATTTAAAACATTTTCAAGAAAAAATAAAAAATAATAAAATATTTCAAACTATTTTTAAAGAAAAAATAATAAAATATTTCAAACTATTTTTAAAGAGAATCTGATATATGAAATCTCAAATTAATTGAAAATCTTTAAAAAGATAGAGATTTATCTTTAAATCCTTAAAGAAATGAATGAAATTGTTGTAGAACCTAACTAGAATGGTTTAGGCGGTTGGAGCAGGAAAAAATGGCCGAAGGTTTGCTGCTCTGTTCTGTTCGCATGAAATGGAGAAGAAAGACGCCATTGATTACAAATTAGGGCCTCAATGGCGAATTTTTTGGCAGAAATTTCGACCTGTTTTAAGTAAAAGTTTTCGATGGAAATTTAATTACCGGCAAATTTTCCGTCGAAAATTCGAAAATTTTCACCAAAAATTACTGCGACAAATACATGGGTTTTATATAATTTTTTTCTATAAAAAATTCACTGGAAACATTGCTAGAATTTTTAACTCTTATCGTAAATAAGCATTTTCCCTGTAGCATAACAATTCAACCAACTGCTCCAATTGGAAAAAAACCAACAACAATTCAAAGCTTCCAGAAGCATAGCTCCAAGATCCCACGGGCCAATCAGCCGGATATGCCAAATTTCCTCTGCCAAAGCCATCCAATTACAACCGCTGAAGGAAAGAAAATCACAGTTTCAGTCCATAAATCAATATATGGACAAATAGATAATGCCAAAGCTCCATGGCCAAGCAATTCTCCATCAAACGCTCAACCAGAGTGAATGAAAAATGGAGCTTTTTAAAACTAATACCATGTAGTTTGAATAAGGCTGCTGTCGCTGATGATGATATTTTCTACCTGTTATGCTGATGCCATATCTTTGACTCTGTTGACATAGATTTTCCATGAGAATACCTTTTGTTTTCAAGGCTTTGCATTTTTTTAACCCCGTCATACATATTGTAATATAGTTCACTAATGTTTATTATTATTTTAAATGTTGTTTAATATAAAGACTAATTATTTAGGCATTTCTACTAGATCTGAAAAGCCAATTGAATGAACTTGTTTCTTTTTCAGATTATTTTCATTTAATACTGTAGATATCATTGAATTGCTTATTTGTAACATATATTTTATGGTTTTTAATAGGAAATCACCGGTGGAATGGGTGTTGATATTGCTGTAGAAGCATTGGGAAAACCATTAACTTTTATGCAATGCACAAAAGCCGTGCGAGATGGTGGCAAAGCAGTTATCATAGGGCTTGCTCCAACCAATGCATTGGGGGAGATTGAATTGACTCGCCTAGTCCGCAGACAGGTAACCATTAGCTCCCGTAAAACGATTTTTAACTGCTATTTCACTATGCCTTAAGATAAATTATTATTCAGCAGAGTTCCAGTAAGGTATTGTGTTGGTGGATTAGGTTGGTGCGACATTGTGTGCTGATGTGTTTTGCGATCTACTCATTGCGCGACTTGTAGCACATGAAAATTTTGGAAGTTGCAACTTTTTGGCTAGAACTTACATGATCATGTTGTCAGATATATATATCTATATATATATATATATATATATATATATATATATATATATATATATATATATATATATATATATATATTTTTTTTTTTTTTTTTTTTTTTTTTTTTTTTTTTCTAACAAAATTTTAGGTTTGGTTGGATTTGTTCGTCCTTCTTGCCTACTCGATAAAGTGGTTAAGTAAATATTTTTGGGATTGGTTATATAGTTTGGCTGCATATTTCTCCTTTACTTGGCATCTAATCTCTTTTTTTTTTGGTGGCATGTGCAAATTAATTTTATTCAAATTATATATTATACGGCTTCAACTAATTTATGATTTTTGTGTTATATTATCCGACTTCTATTAATTGTATGACTTTTTTAGTGTTTCAAATTTATGTTAGTTGCATTATTGTTCGCCTACATTGAGATTATATTTTGTTGTCTTCGTGCTAAATAATGAATATTTGTTCAAATTTATAATTATTGATTTGGGAATTCATGTGTTTGCATGATTCTATCAATCTTGTTGTAAATTTGTAATTGAAACCTTTAGACATTAAGGCATCATGCATCGGATATGCTTTCGAAGTTTGAAGTTTTTTTTTTTTAGGCTAGCATAAAACGTCATGCTCCATTTCGACTACTCTTAGTCAAGAAAAATACGTGAAAGAGACGGGCAACCCAATCAAGCACATTTTACTGCAACACTAATTGTCTCTGAGCAAATAGGATCGAGTGGGTAAAAAATGTCTGCCTAGATTATCACAAAACATACACTACTCTTTTTTTATTCCATCCAACATATCCATCATATTATTGTGGAAGGATTATGAGAGTCAAAAGCCAACCACTCTTGGTAAAGATTCTTGAGCAAACGAATTTTAACCATTGAATTAATCCTTTTATGATCCTTAGATTTCAATCCATTTGCCTCATCTACCTACTCTAGCTGACAGCCCTTTTTGGATACTTTTTGTTTGTAAATAGCTTTGATTTAGTTGTATTATAAACGTTTTAGAAAAGTCTATAAATAATTCCACATTTTGTACAAAATCAAGTAATAAATTTTAAGAACAACATCAAGCCTTTATCCCACTATGTGGGGACGACTGCATGAATCCTTTCTACTTTTCTATATGGTATCAAAGCTAGTGTATAGTTTCTATTTTCCAATATTTGTTCTTCTTTCTCTCCCTTCTTGTCGAGACTTTTCACTTCATTACGATTGATTTTTTTTCTTTTTAACTGCTCTTCCAAGGAGTCAACCAGCATGAATGATAAAAATTATATTAAAGATGAACTCCAGGGGCTATAAGCCTCGCATTCATCTAAATGGGGGAAATTATTTGAAATTGTCCTCAATTGTGAAGACCTTTCTAAAAAAACATGAAAATTTTATCATTTATCTATCCTCCTAATCTTAAAGATAAAAATCTATACTTTGGTATGAAGCAAATTCCATTATTTTGGCATAGTTGTGAAATATTATGATGATGCTTGAATTCTGTGGGCAATATATGCACCTCTCTATTGCAAACAAAGTTTAAGACATCATCAAACAAACACACTCTAAAGTAAAAGATATTGGCAAGATCTATGAGATCAAAACAGAGATTTTAACAACCAAGAAATGTAACATTCCTATTATAAAGTACTTTAATGGAAAGAAGCTTGATTGGATTAAAATAAATTATTACCAAGTTGAAGTGGAGGAATGCATCGGGCTTGTTGTATGATTGAAAAGTCCCCCCACCCCCCCCCCCCCCCCCCCCAAACTTAAGAGAAAATTTTATGAGATGATGGTGAGATTTGCTATGCTTTATAGTGCAGAATGTTGTCTATTAAAGCGAAGCATAATATTAAGTTAAGTGTTACAGACATGAGGATGCTCAAGTGGATGAGTGGCTTTACTCTTAGAGATAATATACGAAACGAGCATATACGTGAAATAGGTGGAGTAGCTCCAATAGAAGATAAGATTAGAGAGAGTCGCCTTAGATTGTTTGATCACATAAAATGGCAGCTTTTCGATAACCCGATTTGGTGAGTAGATGTATTTGATTTGACTTATATTAAGAAAGGTAGAGGTAGACCTAAAAAGACTTGAAAAAAATTAGAAAGGACCTTTATAATATTTTATGATACATATTATATTATATGATGATGTAAGCAATTTATGTGATTGAGAGCTATGAATGTAGGAGCGAATAAAAAATCAAATCAATGAAAATATTGTATTATATATATATGACATTTTTCTCCTAAAAATTGGTTAAATTTACTTATCATATTATACAATCCTTAATCATATTGTACGATTCGGTCAATTTTTTTAATAAATACCCCTTTAAGGTTTATAATCAAGCATCCTTATAGAGACATTTTTAAAAAACCGTAAAGAGTGAATTTGAGATTAGATATTGTTGTAATATGAGGGTTTTGGAGAGAAAGAAGTCTATTTGCTACTTCTTTATTTTTTAGATTTTTAACCATTCAAACAGTTTTTTTTTTTGGGTGAGATTTTGCACCATTAGTTTCTTCCCCCAAATATATCCTTAATCTCTGATTTGGGAGTCTAATTTCTATTCTAAGAGCTTGATATACTTTGTTTGTAAAAGATTTATTGATCTTGTTGAGTTTTTTTCATGTATTATAATCTAATTGGTGGCGAGTGGCGTAGGGTAGCCATGCTTTTTTTGTGTGTGTGGGAGGGGGGGGAGGTGTATATCAAATGAGTTAATCAACATTTTAATAAACCTTTTATTATTATTATTATTATTATTATTATTATTATTATTGTTGTTGTTGTTGTTGTTGTTGTTGTTGTTGTTATTTAAAAAAAGTATATTAGTATAAGTTCTTAACTATAAAAATATTAACCCAAATTAGTAGTTTTGTTAGTTTACTAAACACCAATTAACGTTGGTGAAATAAACAATGGCTTGATCATTCTTCACTTCTTATAAGCATACTGTTAATTTGTTATAATGAAAAAATAAAACTGAACACTTAAAGCAAATAATCCTCCATTAATTTTGTACAATTACCTTATTGCTTAACACTGCCTTTACTTCCTACCGATTGCATTAAGCAGTAAGATTAACAGATTTGTTATGGGTTTTGTAACGCTGAATGAACCAATCCCTTTTGACGAGCAAAACCCTAAATTTTGAACTGTTGCACATCATATGGTGGTGTAATCTAGCTCATTACTAATAAATAAACATTTGCTTTTTCTGTTCTATACACTAATATGGCAGCTTATTTTGTTTGTTTATAAATATTTTGTATGAAGAGACGCTGTACTGCTCCATCTTATCAACAAAAATGACTTTTAAATCAGTTAACTGTGAATTTGATGCTACCTCTGAACTTGAATTATAACCATGGATTGGCAAAGAAAGGTTAGGGAGGGAATTTTAAAGGCCGATACATTACTCTATCTTTGTCAATGTATTTGAGTCATACCACATCATTGATCCTGTACACAACTACTACCGTACCTATGGGATCGTTTTGAGGAAATTTTCCATAAGTAATTTGATCCACAAAACTGCTGAAGAGAGTAAATAATATTCCTTGTCAAATGCTTGGTATGCAACTCCTTGATTAAGTCCTCCAAGATAGCCTAGAACACTAAAAAAACTGGGCCTAGGCTGAACTTATGCCTCAACTGTATCGTTGATACCTCATGATTTTGATGCGTCTTTGAGACGTGACTTAAAAATTAGTGTTCTTAGTACTGTTTGCATGGCCTTGTGTTCATGATATGTAATTAAAGGAATATCCAGCCTTATAAGTACTTAAGAAATGCCTTCTTATCACCTTTTCAGAAAAAAAAGTAAAAAAGAGTACCATTTGTCAAAAGCTGCAAGCACTTCTTTTGCCCTCCAGATTAATTCAAAAGGCCACAAATCCGCCATTACCATTTCATTTATTTTCTTTCCAAGCTAGTGGACTTTTAACCAAAACAATTAGATCATGTTAGCATATTTCTATTCTTTGATAGAGAATGTTCATCATTATCTTCGTCTTCCTCATCATCAACATCATCATCATCATCATTCGTTGGTGATGTTATAATTAAAAAACTAAGATTAATTCTCGGCATAAATTTCTTTAAAAGTAATTATTTCTTATTATACATTCCTAGTTTTTGTGGTCTTCCTTGCTTATTTGGCATTTCAGCAAATGGTACCAGTCTGGGTGACTAAGACTTTATTTGGACAGCTTTCGTACTGCTTCCTTAAACGGCTTTCTAGTATAAAATTTCTAATTCAAGAAATTTTTGTACTAGAAAGTTGTTTTAGAAAGCAACAACAAAGCTGTCCCAAACAAAGCCTAAGCTTTTTTGCTGCTTCTTAAAGCAGTTTTTTAGAACAAAAATTAAAATTTTTGTACTACAAAGCCACTTTAAGAAGCAGTAAAAAAATCGTCCCAAACGAAACCTAAGTTCATCAAACAAGTCTTTTGGTTAAGATCATAACGTTCATATTCTAGACTGCATGTCAGCCATGGAAGTATTGGTGCCTAAGAAGGAAATATTACTACATTTCTCTTCTAAATATATCTATAGTATGCAAGTTTTTCTTGTTCCTATTGCGAGTTTGTTCATCCATTTGTTTTCTAGCAAAATAAAAGAGAGCTTCTGATGTTCATACAGATCAAAATTATTGGTTCATATGGCGCAAGAGCAAGACAGGATCTTCCTCAGGTCGTCAAGCTTGCTGAGACCGGCATATTCAGCCTTCAAAATACTGTTTCAAGAAAGTGCAGATTTGAAGAAGCCAACCAAGTCTATAAAGATCTTGACGATGGAAAGATTGTTGGCCGAGCCGTCATTGAAATAACCGAGTAATTTGAATCTATTTGATCTGGAAATACTGTTATGTGGACTTGTTTTCAAACCCAGCACATCTGTGTTCAACTGTAGAGTATTCTTTGATGAGGTTTGATTATTTCGGCTTGGTTTGGGATAGTTTTTTTATTGATTCTTAAAGCTGTTTTTAAGTATTGAAATTTTAATTTTTGAATTAAAAAATCGCTTTAAGAAGTAGTAAGAAAGCCGTCCCGAACAAAATTCATCTTAACTTTTGCTTGAGCTGGTTCAAATAAGGTGCGAACATAATTAGAATTTTGTTGAAAAAAAGGTTCAAACCTTAGTCAAATATGATTTTAACTGAATTTAAATTTGATGGATACAATAAAGTGTGTTCCAACAATTTTAACATAACATATTATATGATTAATACAAAAAATGCAATTACAAAAATGATAATGCATCAAAATTTTGAAGTAAATACAATATGGTGTAACGTTGCAGTTATAATATCATAGAAAGCTGTCACAACTATTATATAGCAGATTATAAGATAAATACAATCAACAGTGATAACATAGTCCAGTTCAATCCAATTGCTATATAACATGTTAGAATGTTAAGCATTACATCTAAAATAACTTGGAGTTTTTTAAATTTACAAAAATTTATATGTTTGTGTTAAATTATAACTTCATATGAATTTCATGATTCACATACAATGTATATATTTGAAATTTGAAATGATTTGTTAAATTTTAAATTTTTATTTGGTGGCGCCGCACTTCTATGTGCTCAATCGCTACATCATTATGCGTACTAGGGTGGCATAGTAGTGTTGAGAGTTAGCGCAACGACACTCAATTCTCTGTTTTGGAACTGTTGAAAGTGTAGTGATGTTGTGCATTTGTATCACAGTGGATAAGGGTTGGGTCAAATTTAAGCGGTTCTCTCTATTAGTCCTGCAATGCTGGGAAACAATGTATTGCGGTGCTATTTAAAATATTTATATATATATATATATATATATATATAAGTTGTTCGTATTTAATTTTATTTTCTATTTACTAGGAGAGCGAGTGAGAGAGCTCTAGAGAAAATAAAGGAGAGGAAGTACAGAAAGGAAGAGATTTAGAGGCAGTAGAGTTGAATTTGATCATAGGGTTCTTATAGAAGTTGTTCTTCTTGAGATAGGTTATTGAAAGTTTACTTTAGTTTTCAATTTAAGGTTTGGTTGGTTGTAAAATTAAGGAAAAATAATTTTTGGGTTTTTGAATAACGTTTTACAGTAAAATTTTAAGTATTTCATAAAATACCTTTATTTGATTCCATTGACAGGAATTTTATAGAATTTCATCAAGTATTTTTAATTCAAGAAAAGTTTGTGCATATTTAATAATTTAGTGAATGCTTAGATGTAACAAGAATCACACTTTGCAATGATATTGAAATTTATAATTTATTGTGATTTCATAAAATAATTATCATGTGAAAATGCCAGTGCTTTAATATAATAGTAAATATTGTTTAAGTGCTTCATTTATAAAGTTGTAAGTATTGTTATTTCATGATATGGATCTAAATCATTTATGTGTATTCATATCATTGCTTTGTACATAACATGGTGAAAAAGAGATTGGAGGGGAATTGAAGGCAATATATGTAAGATGATTTGGTCATGCGAAACTATTATCCTCCATTTATCATTGTGACAAATGAGAGATAAATGTGGAGTTATAGCTTATTTTTCCTCCATATGTATGTATGACAAACGAGAGATGAATATAAAACTATTGTCATCCATTTGTCTTTGTGATAGATGAGAGATGAATTTGGAGTTGTAGACAGGCTTATCCACCATATATGTGTGTGATATAAGAGAGATAAATGTGAAGCTATAAGTAGGCATGTGAAAGAAGATAAAGGAATTGGGATAATTAGCTTGTTTTCGTACAGTACACCCATGACTATTTGTGCAGGTTCCATTCATAGGTGTGTCTTACATGTTACATCTAGGTCAAGCGGAAGGAATTCTCTCTCCTCTCTCAGAACAATCACTTTGAGGGACTCACTCAAGAGCTAGGAATGAGCTTAACATTGAAGGAAAATAGACCATCTTCGGCCATCACATCCAGGCAGTCAGCCTCCTCAAAGAGGGAGACCTCAAAAGTTCCTCTCTCTTAATCAGACATATATTTATCCATGCTAGCTAAACTCAAGTTCCCCAAGATAAACATGTCAACAATTATGCAAACAAAATCTATTTCTCCTATAAGACTTCCTCACAATTGGATCAACCTCAAGAATGCATCAAGACACTACTCGCCACTTTCGCCTCAATGGGGCGACCTTAGACTTGTTTCTTTCTATACGTCATCTTGACCTCCTGACTGCATCCATATACTACTCACCCCTTTCACTTTAACATGGAAACATCAAATAGCTTCCTTACTAATATCGATTTGATCCGTGAGTTCATCCTACTCGCATCCCCTCTTATAGTAATCACTATTCATTTTGAATTAGATGACCGAGCTACAAACGAAGATAGATGTGTGGGGTCTGAAAATTTGGCCCTGACCTCCCCGCATTGCTTTTTCGGGGGATTTTTAATGAATTAAGTTTCGATCCGAGTTCTGATGGGTTTGTAGATAAGACACTACCCAGATATTTCTGATTTCATTTTGTAAGGACTTCAAGATCCGAGTTCTGATTTCCTGTAGGCACAAGCCAGCATATAGTAGTAACACGGGTTTTGGGTATTTGAAAAGTTTGATGTTTAAAATTAAAATTTCACCATCTTGCACTTAAAGCAGATGGTGAGGGAGTGATGATAACCCAATCAAGATCCCATGTTTCCATCATCCCAGGCCTTTATGGTCACTGGTCTACTTAGTTAGAGGAGGTAGTCGGCCCAACCTAACAGAAATAGCATTGTCAGCAGCCATAGGTTGTGTCGTCCAAGGTTACCTTGTAGACTTGAGATGGACGTTTTTCTAAGGGATTAAATTTGAATCCACCTTAGCTGATAGAGAGATTTGTGCCCTATTGATTATATCTTATTAATTCACTTCTTAATGATTTGACGCCATTGGGGAGCATACAGGCGCTAACCATAACCATAATTTAGAGGTGTCATTTGACGGCGAACCACCCAGTTTAGAGGATCTCAGTCATAATTGTTTACCTATAGTGTCCTTTCATGGCAAAACCATAGGTATGGTGTCATATGGCGGTGAAACCAATGGTTAGAGGACATGTGTCACGTCCTTACTAGTAAGAGACATATTGAGAATGAATCTTAATGATATTCTCGATTATACCTTAGCTCTTTATGAGCTGAAGTTGTTTTCAAATTTATCCACCTGGGCAAACTATTGCGGAGGGTGGATGTGTATTTTCTTTAAGTATTTGATGATTTAACTTTAATTTTAAATATCATGAGTTTGGAACTTCTGAAAATTTGAATTTTATGGGTGTTTGGGATAATCTAAAACATATAATCCCCTCCGGTTGAGATAAACATTCAATACGTTCATCATTGGAGTGTTTAGGATCATTTGAAAATATTTGTGTTTTTTGAGGTTTGAGGGCATTTGAAAATATTTGATTCCCTTCGATTGATATAAACGTTCAATACGGTCATCATATGTGAATTAATGGGTAGTTGTATTTTATTCATTGGACCTTGTAGACTCTATTTACTGGTCGTTAGAGGATCGGGTCTATAGGATATATGTTTTGTTGATTAATTTTTATTGTCATAGACCTTGAAGGCCTTATATGAACGTATAAAATAGATATTCCGGTCGACACCCTAATCGTATAATTGTTTGATAATTCGATCCGTGTCGACTCCTATTTATCGATATAGAAGGATCGGGCTCGAACTGGGGTTCATGTATTAACCCACACAACATTTCTAAATGTCATGTGTGTACCCATAACACGCTCATTGGGATCCCATACGGGTGTTTGGGGGCAATTTATAATTTTTTTATTGAACCTTGTCAACTCCTATTTACCTATTTAGGAGGATTAGGCTCATATTTATTGACCCATACAACATCCCTTGATGTCACGTGTGTTCCTACAACACGCTCGTCGATGTTCATGAGGGTCATATGATTACACATGCCCTTTTGTGTACCTATATGCATACATATTAAAGTACATGTGCGGGGGCATTTTAAGAAGTTCACATGTGATGCAGAGGGGTGTTTAGCTGCATAAATGGCTATTACTACCAGATACATGAGGTTTTATTTTGGGCTTTGTTGACACCTTCTGTCTGCTTGTATGAGCATTATAGATTCGATGGCGTGGCATCATACTCCAGTGGCCCATGGTCTTTCATTACTGATTCCCCGCTTTTGCTTATAGGTGAATTGCGGCATTGTCACCCGATTAGCATGAGATACCTTTTTATTTTTATGTAGACTCCCTTTCTTATTCATCGAGAGGTCTTTTTAAGTCTCGTATATGAATCAATAAGTAGCTCTTCCATTATGCCATCATCATCATTTTCTATTGTTGGCTTAAATAAACAGTCAATCATTTCAACCTTAAATGATTGCATTCTTACTGATGCTCTATACTTTGAAATCAGCGGCTATTGCCTTGAAAATAATCCTTTTCAAGATCTACAGTATTATGAGTTTCTACAAGATGTAGCATACATAGTTAAGTAGTTGACCTCTAAGATAAGTTGAGGTATTTGAGTGCTCTTGTCATTCATAATATCTTCAATAAGAGCAATAGTATGATTGTCATGGAGGTATTGAAGGAATTTGCATTTATTGAAGGAACTTTGAAACACTAGGAAGTTTAGTTTGAATTTGCTCAAAAATCTCTTCTATTCTTACAGGAAGAAGGGTGCCTTCCTTATACAAGGGTCTCTTCGAGGAGTCAACCGATGCTCGTATTTGTCATATACTCTTATATGCTTTTATGTTCATAAGGGTCCTCTACAATGTATCCACTATTATTATCCACAAATGGATCGTATTTATTTACAGGGACTGGTCATATTCAATATGATCTCTTGGAAGTGTTCGTAGAAGAGTCATTGTTTCTGCATCATATCCACCTTTCACTAATCTCAGATGGTATGAGGTACTTATTTGTAGTGACAGGTCTTTCACTATTGATTGTCAGTGTTGTCGTCTTAATCTATAGTCACTATTACTTATATTGGGGATACATGTAGGATACACCTATGTATTTAGCATCTAGATGTTGTTGTTCGCAGGTATAGTGCATTCAACCTCATAAGGACCATTGTGGAAGTCCACTGCATCCATAAACATCATTTTTTATGTATAGTATATTCAGGTATTAAAGATTGATCCCTATTTGTAGTTGATCATACTAATAATCATTCATTATTTATATGCCTTGGGGTCTTTATTCATCAATTGCTAATGTCATCCTCTCAATCTACATGTTAATTATTATTTGCATGATGGGTCTTTGCATGTGGGTAGTACTTATGCATTTTGTAGTTGACTGATGTTGATTATAAGTTAGTTGCATTCGAAAGTTTTCCACTACAAGTCCCCTGCTTATGATTTGAAACTTGTTTGAATAATCAAAATTATTATTTTTCATTTATATTTTGATTATTTTAGTACATTTTAGTATTTATGGTTTTATTCCCTGATGTTCAGTTCAAGTCCCATGTTTATTCAGTTCAGGTTCAATTCCTTATCGTTGGTTCAGGTTATGTGCATTTCTGTTTGAGTACAGGTCCTATGTGTTGCTGCTCAAGTGAAGTCTTCTTATTATTCATGTTTTGTGTACTATAGTTTGAATTTTGGCAGCATCTTGACATATACTTTATTTGGGGGAAATGCGAGGAGTCATAGCCCTCCTGCCACATCAAGAAAGACATGCACGGTTGGTGTTTGCATACATCACGATCGTAGTCTTCAATCCCACCACGTCAAGAAAAGTGTGCATGGGTTTTCAGAGAAACCTATTTAAAATGTATAGTAATTTTCTCGTGTATGGGTACTTAAAATTTTGCCCCACCATGCTAAGAAAAGCAAACACAAGGCTTGTCTATCTCACTATAAGCGCCACACTAAGTTCTCTCCTACCATGCTAAGAAAGCGTGCATATGGGTTCCCTTATTAAATAAACCATGAGATTATAATGCGTATAGAACTTCTTCACGAGCTTCAAGTTCTATTTCAGTTGAATATAATGTTAATGTTCTTCATGTTCATTATTATTGAAGTTAGTTTATCTTAAAGATATGTATGTTTATGTATGTATTTTTTTCAATCTATATTTGTAGTTTTTGTTTGAATGATGCTTATGAGTTTTGAATTTAAATTTAAATTTTTATAGTTTAAACTTAATATTTTATACATAATTATCTATTAATATCATTTAATTGAATAAATAATTAATCATATATATAAGTTTCACTAAATATCGTGATAATAAGGCAACCTGCAAAGATAATCAATCATCCTCCAATTCTTATATATAACCATCAAACATGTCTACATGAAACTAATTATAAAATATTTCTTATTTTTACAAATATAGATATGGCTGATAGATCAAGGCGGCGACATGGTGGGCGTCGTACCACCCATGAGGAGCGCGAGGAGGAGACGGTTCGAGAAATGAGCATAGTATCTCTAGAAGCATCGCATAGGGCGCATGATCTTGATCATGTTACAACTAATCTCAAGTATAAATAAGTTTACTCTCAAGTTCATAGATAATTATCTTTTTTTTTTCTAATGGTTATTTTATTTTCTTTCCAACAGGCGTCTCCATTAGTTGCTTTAACACATTTACGAACGGCACGTGAGTGGCCAGTGCAGGTCCCCCGCATGATTTATATTTTAAGAAACCGTGGGCTATATAACATTCGACATCTTCAGTTTATACGTCTTGATCATAACCTAATAATAACACTTGTATAGAGTGATGATGTTCACTAACGAACACATTTTATTTCACGGTCGAAGAGATGATAATAAGGCTCCAAGATGTGCAGGTTATACTTGGACTGAGAATTGATGGGCCAGCCATCGTGGGCCCAAATATGGTGGGTGTAGGTCATCATTGGGAATCCCTAGCTAGCATGCTATGATGATATCCTTGGTACACATCAAGACAGGGATATTATGTATCATGCACCAGGTGATGAAGATGACACGGTCACATTCATGATGGATAGTGCGTAGTTAGAGTCAATGCTCCCATTACGTTGGCTCCGATGGATATTCTATAGGGATTCATAAAAAGAGTTAGCTCCCGATCCTTTTCTTCATCATGTTCGGGACTATATCCTCTTCATGATTGGGTGCTTTTTGATACCAGATACGTTGCAATCATATGTGTCATTATAGTGGTTGCCCTTACTTATGGACGTGAAATTCTTTGGACGAATGTCTATTGGCAGTGTTGTACTTGCACATATATACAGATAGCTGTGTAATACAACTAGAACCACACGTACTTAAATTACTGGATATGTAGTATTACTACAAGTTTGGTCATGGGAGCAATTGTACACTGGGAGACCCACACTACGTGTACTACGAATACACAATTTTGGTGGCAGACCTCTTGAGAGTAGGTATTAATATTTAATTACTACAAAAAAATACACTCATATGAAATTTCATAATATTATTTTATGTTATCTGCAGGTGGGTTGAAGATCGGATATGCGAGCTCCCATCAAAAACACAATAATATATCATGTTGATTTGGGACAGTTTAAGGTTTAGCCAAGTAATACAAAATTCTTATCTTCTCCCCGCATACATTTATTAAATATCAAGAATCACTAATAATCTTTAACTTTATTGATACTAGGTGAGCATGAATACATACACAGATGAGATTCTTGCAACTCTACTTAGCCAATGTTTGGAGGGCAGGGAGATTTGGCGTACTCGAGTGCCCCTCATTAGCTGGAAGCGTGCCGAGTGGCATCTACTTGACCATGTTATGAAATAATTTTGGGGGAGTATAATTCACTAATGTTCCTCTGATGGAACCAAATTTTAAAAAGAATTGATGGAAGAGGTGGAGCAGATTTAGATTGGACTATTCAATATCAGAAATACCTTGAGCTATGGGAAGAAAGGAGAGAGTATGTTGTCGTAATAACTCCACCAGAAGGTACAGGTAATCTGGAGTTAAGCACATACCTATGGTGGTATAGTAATGGGCGTTGATTTATCTATTACAAGCCATAAACAGAGCCACCAGAAACTTTCTTTCCTCGATCTTCAGGAGAACGATTGTTGATATGTGGCATTATTTATTAAATTTTTTTACATGTTTAATAAAATTGAATTTGATAAACATATCACATCTTTTAGACTAAATACTACATACATTCAACTGCTACTCTAGACCCATTGGCGCAGGGGGGGGAACGAAAAAATGCAAGTTTATTACAATTAACAATTGACCAGGTAACAAAGCTCTCTGCTAGAGTGTAGCATTCATTTTATATCGACTACATTACTTTTGACACCACAATAGATGAGAGGAGTCAAACTAGAGCCGAAGGAATAAATTCTCATAAAGCTCAAAGAGCAAGATGGTCAACCACTGACGCTCCATCTAGATCCATGAGAAGTCGACGCCACCAAAGTACTGAGAGGGAACCACCTAGACTTTCAATGCATACTCTGTCGATTAGCTATGACATGACTGGGGCAGGGCCATCCACACAAGCATTGGAGCCCATTTGGTGTACAGGAAAGTGGTGCACATGAAATATATTATGGTACACCATCTCAACATCCCATAACACATTTATTTTTTCCCATTGCTATTCCAAAGTGGATGTCAAGTGTTGGATTATCGACCTCCCTCGCAATAAAATATATTATTAATGGGAGGACAACCATCACAATAATACATTGATGCAACGCAACATCAATCAAAATTTCTAGAACAAGAAGAGAAATTTATTAAGGAAGATCAACAGCTACAATGACAAAGAAGAAGGGCCCCAGATAGATATACTCTCGGTAGTAGGGCTCTTCTACATCATCGATAAATGACCTATGATAATGTATTCTCTTATTTATGCTCATCATTTTATGTGTATGTGAATGTTTATTGAATAGTTATTCTAAAATATGTAAAATATTTTAATGATTATTTATGCTGCACTCAATTTCAATACTAACATGAGCTTAGATTGTATATAATTTACACAATATTATAACTAATACCAATTTAAAATAATATAACATTTACTTTAAAATTTCTGTTATATTTTAGAATATCACGTCAACTAATTAATAAAAATTATAATAGTACTCTAACATAATGATAAAAGCTTACTAATAAAATACTACATTAATTATTATATTAATATCTTAATTTAACTATAACTTAATATCCAATATGTATTAGTATATCTTATTTTTATTTATAAGATCCACAATTTTTTTAGTCATTTCACATCATCTTTTTTTTTTCATGCTACATAGGAATACACTTATTAAGGAAGAAAAACTACATTACTACAAAATGTACTATTTTATCATGTAAATAATAAGAGGCGCACCGACGCAACAACTAATTGAAGAAGGAAGTAGCCGTATACATGAAAGTTTGGCTTACAGTACATACGAGATCCTAGAAACAAAGGCAACTACGAATGAAATTTTTATATGTATTATGCATACTTTGGGGGGAGGGGGGGGGAGACGAGGATATCATCCTGTGGCATGAAAATGATGATGTTATGAAATCAAGGCAATATAGATCTAACTTTTAACTTCGAGATGTTGGTTGGAAATTGTTATAAGATAGATTTGGTAACATGAGAGGCCACCTCGTATCATTAAATTTTTTAAAGGGGCGTGTTCGAGAACTTGGTCATGATAAAGAAGGTATAGTTGAGCCGAGGATGGGAAAGTCGATGCTTGATATAGATCACTGTATTTTATACCATTATTGGTGCCTTAAAGAAGATAAAAGACTTTTAGACAACTACAAAATACTAATGCAATGTTCTCGAGATGAAAAGGGAAAAAAAATTTTAGATGGCGAAGACTGGAACCAGCTTAAACATGGATTTATGTTCCACTTCAAATGTTATCCAACACAAACACAACTTCAAGCTCGTATATGACATGTGCTTATAATATAACAAGGGTGTGCATTGATATGTATGATAAGAATATTATTTGATATATATGATTATGCTGCTAATTATCCTAAAAACTTCTAAATCGGCCTTATCACATTTCAACAAAGCAAGTTTCAGTGAATTTTTAATTTAAATACAATCTACTAAATTAAATATTTCTATTATTTAATAATTTTAAAATCTAATTTTTAAAATTATTTACATTTCTTTATCATTACTAATACTACGATATCTTCTTCAATTATTTAATTTACTCTTTTTATTTAGTTTATGGAAAATAAGGTATTTCATAAATGGTCTTTTTATTTTTTCCAAAAAAAAATATTTATAAATTTAATTATAAATAAAATAATTTATAATATATTCTCTCTTTCAACCTTTATTATTCTTCCGTTTAAAATTTTTAATTTAATTATATCTAATTTACCTTTATATATTATATTATAATTCAACTTATATTTCATGAAATATTTCAATTAAGTTATAAATACCTATATTTTAAATTTTTTTTCTCCAATTATTAATTCATTCATTCAAAATAATTTAAACAAATAACTAATATAAAAAGTTTAACTATTAAGATGATAACATTTTCATAAATTAATTTTTTTTAAAGTACGATAATGCGCGAAAATTATCATACAAAAAAAAAGATCGTCGCTCATGAAAATACAAATATAAAAAATTATTGAAAATTCGATTTTTTTTTATATTAATAATTATTAATAATTAACTACGGTAAGCTAATATATTTTAAAAAAAAATTTAAAAAACTAATACCCAATATAGAAACCCAACAATAAAATATTTTCATTTCACAAACAAAAAATTATCATTGGCATATCATAACTTCAAACATAATGCCTAGAGAGATTGAATCACATAAATATTAACTGTCGCAGATTAATTTTATATGCGCAAGTCTTAAAAAAACCTAAACCCTCGATTGCCCGTCCAACGATGTGTTCACTGAAATCTTTGTCCAAATCATTTAGATGTGGAGCTGAATACGAGAAAAATCATGTGCGTTACAACAATTTTAAGTAATGCGCCAAATCATTCGGCGTACTCCATAGAATGCGCTGAAAGATTTAGCGCAATTCATGCAGGAATACACAAAAATGAAGAATACGTTAATTTGATTTTTTGCGCCGATCAGATCGGGGCATTCTTTGAATGCGCCAAACCATAAGACGCATTTGCTCATTTATATTTTTTTAAAAAGCCTCCTTATTCCTCTAAATGTCACTTAAATGATGCTCCTTTCCGGTTCTGAGTTCAGTTCTCTCAATGCTCCGTGTCGACCTAGATCGGCCATAGATGACTATGGCAGAGAATTCCTCCTGCGAGTTCCCCACCATTGACCCCAACTTCTTCGACCTCATCGTGTACGGCAGTGGCCTCCCAGAATCCATCCTTGCTGCCGCCGCTTCTGCTGCCGGCAAATCTGTCCTCCACATCGATACCAACCCTTTTTACGGTTCGCACTTCGCCTCCCTCCCCCTGGCCTCATTTTCCTCCTTCCTCCAATCTACACCTCTCATACCTCCTGAGCGTTCCGCTGATGGGTCCGCTTCATCCTCCACTTACCACTCCATCGAATTGGAAACTCGTTGCGTGTACTCGGAAGTTGAGATCGCAGAATCGCCGATGCCTGAGCATTCAGAAAGATTCATCGTTGATTTATCCGGGCCTAGGGTATTCTACTGTGCGGACATGGCGGTTGATCTGATGGTGCGATCGGGTGCCAGCCATCATGTCGAGTTTAAGAGTGTCGAAGGGAGCTTGATCTATTGGGACGGGCGACTATGCTCGGTGCCGGACTCGAGGCAGGCCATCTTCCGCGATCAGAGTCTTTCCCGAGCGGAGAAGGGCCAGATGATGAGGTTTTTAAAGCTGGTGCAGGCCCACATCGCGTCGGAGTCCGAAGCGACTCTGTCGTGTGAGGGAGCTTTAGGGATATCGCCGGAGGACTTGAAGATACCGTTTTATAATTTCCTCCTTAAGCAGAAGCTTCCCCCCAAGATAAGAACGATTATTTTGTACTCTATTGCATTGGCTACTTTTGATCAAGATGATGGAGGTGATTGTCGATATAAAATCAAGACAAAGGAGGGAATTGAGAGGATTGCCCTTTATATTTCATCAGTTGGGAGGTTGTCCAATTCGGTTGGAGCATTTATCTATCCCATTTATGGCCATGGGGAATTGCCTCAAGCATTTTGTCGATGTGCTGCTGTGAAAGGGGCTCTATATATCTTGCGTATGCCAGTGATATCTCTTCTCATAGACAAGGTAAGCAATCAATATAAAGGTGTTAAATTAGCTTCTGGTCAGGAGATATTTAGCCATCAACTTGTTATGGAACCATCGTTTACAGTTTCGTCATCAGCTTTATCTTCATTGGATTATAAAGTTTTGGATGGTTCAAACCTTGCTGGTATGGTTGCTAAAGGAGTGATCATAGCAAACAAGGCCATCCAGCAAGATTCATCTAATATTCTCGTGCACTTCCCCCCTAGATCTTTGTTCTTTCAGCAGTCAACAACTGTACGAGCTCTTCAAGTGTGCAGCAGTGTGGCAGTATGTCCTACTGGAATGTTTCTAGTTTATCTTTCAACTCCCTGTGATGATGCTAGTCTGGGAAAAGAGTGTATACGTGCTGCCATGAGAACACTTTTCACTGTACCTGACGCCGATAGTTTTGATGGAATTTCCTCAAATAATGAAAACACTGGAGCATCCAAGCCAACAGTTTTATGGAGTGCCATTTACATTCAAGAGCTAACACATGCGGCCACATTGGGTGCTATATATTCCACTCCTATGCCTGATGAAAATCTTGATTACTGGAATTCATTGGAATCAACAATAAAGTTATTTTCCTCTATGTATCCTGAGGTGGAGTTTCTTCCCAAAACCAAAGTTCCTGAGAACGTTGATGAGGATGATTCGTTGTCATAGTGATGAATGTGGACTATATCTGTGAAGGGCCATGAGCATTCACACTTTTCAACATAAGAACGTGAGAGAGTCCACGCTGATTTTGAGATAATGCTCTTAATTGATTGACAAGTTGTGCTGCCTTGTGCCTGAGCAAAATTTTCTTTCTTCCAATGATATTTCTGGTCTTGCACTTGGTGGCTTTAAATGTTGGTCTGAGCTCCATGAAAGTCCGTCATTACCTTGCATTATTAGGTGTGATCGTCAGGTATTCCTTCTCAAGTACAAAGTGTTGTTCATAAGTGCAGGCTTATATATATATTATTTGTGCTTTAGCTTTTTAACACGGAACTTGATTGAAACCTTTAGCTCGATCTTGTCTTAATTATTTTTATAAATTTTATTCTAAAAAAAAAAATTGAGATAACACATCAGCAGGTCACACCCACAAATCTAAATTTTAATATTCCACCAATATATGTGGGTACTTAATTTAATGTAGTTATTCATAAAATATTGTACTAAACAAGATAGGACTAGCAAATAATAGAAATTAAAAAAGCTTTGCACAAAAATAAATAAATAAGTAGTTTATATATATATATATATATATATATCAAAATAAAAAGTAGTACATGTTGTAAATCAGGAATCAAGATTGAGATTAAGATTTTTTATGATAATAAAATATTTTTATTCTGATTTTATTGTTTCTACTAGCATATAATGGATATTTCTATTTCTTTCTGTGTACTAAAATTTCAGAGAAATTATATACTATTCCGAATTGTTGAAGACTTCAAGATAATGTAGAGTAGGATTTCATATAATAGAGTATGTATATCTTTATTTTTATTTCTTAAGTTTGACCAAGTGTGATTGTAATTGGGTAACTGTGCACACACATACAGGGGAGGGAGAGTGATAAATTGTTTTTTAAGACTAATCATATTGTATGATATCTAATCATACTATACGATTTGACATATATTTCGTCCAGAATGTAGTTAATCAAATCATGGCTTGAATTTTTTTTATAGTTCATACTGTACGATGTTAAGTCTTACAAATGACTGAAGAGTACAAAATTATGTTTGTATAAGATTGTATCGAATGAACACATTAATTATTTGAACTATTCGTACAGTACAATCTACCTTCTTACACACAAGTCACAGAGTATGAAATTAGGTTTGTACCAAATCTTATCGAATGAACACATTTATTTTTGAACTATTCGTACAGTACGATCTACCTTCTTACAGATGACTAACATAGTGCAAAACTAAGTTCATCCCAAATAGTATTAAATGAACACATTTATTTTTTGAATTGTTTGTATAGTATGATCCTCATTAGTACTGACAACTAACAGTGTATAAAATTAAGTTCATCTAAGTTCATACCAAATGAAGCCCTAATGTTTTAAACTGTTCATACCGAATGATCCATGATCATATAGTACGAATGTAGGATGGTTCTCAAATTTTAATTTTTGAACCGTTTTTTATGTGTTTGTTATATAAAGAGGGCTCTAAACCTATCTCAATTATCCTTTGCTTCAAATTTCTCTTGAGAGGGACCATTGAGAGTGTGTTTGGGAGAAATTTTGTGAGTGAAGAATGAGAGATCTAGTGAATAGAAATTGTGAGAGATTCACAAGTTTGCCCAAAGTGAGGATCTCTTTATTTTCTTCAAGTTTCTACCCAACTTCTTTAGAGGCCCCTGAGAAAAGATCTTCAAGATTGGATCAAGGTTATCTGCCTTCACCAATAGGGTGAAAAAGAATGTAAAGGTACACTGCTATCACTTGGAGAGTGTAAATGACAACGGTTCTCTGTCACATCGGGTTGGTGGAAGAGAGTTTATAAGGGCTTCTATGCCTTGCTGTAGCGGCAAAAGGAGAGTCACTATTATTTAGTGAAATACTTGGAAAATGATTCTCTAGGGAGGGATGTAGGTCAAGTTGGATCGAACTACTATAAAATTTGGTGTTCTTCTATTATCTTTAATTTTTCCCGCATTTTTATTTTTCTGCATTTAAAATTTTGTGGTTGAAAATTCTTTGTGATAATTATTTTTATAAACAATTGCATGTTTCAGGATTAGTGATTTAATTTTCTAAAAATATATAAAAAGTTTTTCAAAAATGTAAGAAATTTTTTTTTTATAACTAGTGCACCCCCCCACCCCCTGGTTAGCTTGGGGACAGTTCTATAAGGTCTAATAACCTATAAAAACTTTTAAGTGGTATCAGAGCCAATTTCTAAAATTAAGGTTTATACTACTTTTTAAAAAATGATCATGACTAATTTTAAATCTTATGGTTACTTTTCTACAATCACTTGACTATCGCATTTGAATATTAGTACAGGAAGTTTATACTAGACCTACTAGAATTATTAGTGGCATCAAAATAGAAATGTCATTTACTAAATGGACTTTAGAAGAAAGAGAATTAGCATAGTTAAATTAAAAATATTTAAATAGTTTTTTTGTGCTTTGAAATTTGAGAATTATATATGTATTTCTACTTGTAATACTGGAAAAGAAATTTAGGAAAGATTTTGCATAACTTATGAAGGAACAAATGAGATAAAATAATCTAGGTTGAACATTTTATTACATGGCTATGAATTATTTTGCTTGAAATTAAATGAGTTAATTTTTTATATGTATATAAGATTTATTCAGATTATTACCTCATTACAAGCTTTAGGTAGATAACTTACAAATTTAGAAAAAAAGTTAATAAAATTTTACATTGTTTACCTACTGTTTATGATGCAAAGATAATTGTCATAATTGAGTCTAAAGACCTGAATGTATATTTTATTGACAATCTACTTTGATCACTTATTGCTTACAAGCAAAGAGAGAATCAAAGATAGATCGATGCAGGTGACAAAAGGAATGAGAGAAATATAGCTTTGAAAGTTGATGATTCAGAGAGTGATCAATCAATATTAGAGGATGAAGAATACATTGCACTTATAACTAAGTAATTCAAAAGTTTCTTAAAACAAAGCAAAGATAATACCAGCATTGGAAAAAGGTAAGTTGAATGAAAATCTAAAAGTTTCTAATAAAGTCATTTGTTATGAATGTAGAAAATTGAGACATATAAAAAGTGAATGCACAAATCTCAAAGCTAATCCTAACAAGGAGAAATTTAAGGAGAAAACTAACGTTAGAAAGAGCAAGAAAAGAATGCAGAGCTTTTTAGGTTGTCTCAGATTCAGACTCTTTAGAAATATAACCAGAATAGGATGTTACAAATTTGTGCTTAGTGGCAGATAAACTTGATTATTAAGATCAAGAGAAGGTATGTGACTTATCTTACGATAAATTATTTAATATTTCTAAGAAAATTTATAATGTATATAGAAAATTAAAAATTGCATGTTAATCTTAGTATTGAGTATTTGAATTTACAAAAAGAGCATAAAAATCTTAAGAATGATCATGCAACCATAGTTAGCAATCACATGGTTTTGTTAGATGAATTTGATAATTTGAATAAGAAGCATGAATTATTGAAAAATCTTATGTTGAGCTTGAAAATGATTTTAAAGAATTTATGGGTGGTAAACTCATATCTTCAAATAAAATTAAAAGCTAAGGAAAATAAGTTAGCTCCCACACTTGAACAATTTTACAATTCTAACCAAAATCATACAAGTTCAAAACCTATGAAAAGATATTATAACTCATATAGATTAGTAATTTATTTTTCTAGTGTTAAATGCTTTTCATGTGGAATGTTGGGGTATATTTCTCACACTTACACTATTCATAGTAGAACACATTTAGTGTAGAGACCTAAGATACATCAATCACAGTATATAAGATATGCATCTAGATTATCATTGTCAAGAGGTGAACCTAAATTTATCTGGGTTCATAAGTCTAATATTTGATAATTTTGCATAAATGCTCTCATATAAACTCTCGTGAGAGCATTTGGTACCTGGACATTAGATTTTCAAAACATATGACTTGAGATGCAAATCAATTTATATTACTGGAGGCAAAGTGACACTTGGAGATAACACCACTAGGAAAGTGGTAGGTTCAGGTATGATTGCTAACACGAAGAATTTTCTTATTGAAAATATTTTATTGATAGAATGCTTAAAACATAATTTGTTAAGTATTAGTCTTGTGATAAGTATTTTAACATAAAAAATTTTACCTACAAGCTACATTATAAGCTAAAATGGAGTTGTTGTATTACATGGAGATAAGGTAAATAAAGTTTACATACTTGATTTAAATTTAATGAAATCTTCTAATTCTTTTTGTCTAAAAGCTATTGCTGATGAATCTTGGTTATAACATGGGAGGGGGCACAGCGTCACATCTCCGGAGTGAAGCGAAAAAACTCTGGTCTTATCTCAGTCTTGAAGTTGAAGCGAGACTGCTCAAAAGAGTCTATATTATAAGCAAGTAAGCTCACAGCTTGCAAGGGCCATGGCTCGATATTCAGCTTTGGCACTCGATTGGTGGACTCCTTCCTTATCTTATGAAAAGACTTTGTCATGTAAGTATTAAAAATCTTAGGAATATTACCCAAAAGGAATTGGTTAGAGGCATGCCCGAATTAGACTTCACTAAGGATCACTTGTGTGATGGATGACAATTAGGGAAATAATTCATGTCCTCCTTTCATTCAATTAAAGATCTTTGAACTAGCAAATCCCTAGAAGTCCTTCACATGTATCTCTTTGGACCTATTAGCACTATAAGTCTAAGAGAAAAAGTTTTTGGGTATGTGATTGTTAATGATTATTCAAGGTTCACTTGGATTAGATTCTTATCACATAAGAGTGAATCATTTGATGATTTTAGAAATTTTTCTCCTTAGATTCAGAGGAAGTTAGGTTATGAAATTCTTGCAATTCATAGTGATCATGGTGGACAATTTGAAAATAAAAAATTTGAAATTTTATGTAAATAACAAGGGATAGATCACAATTTTTTAGCTCAGGTCCCCTCAATTAAATGGGGTTATTAAAAGAAAAAAAAATTTTAATTTTGGTAGAAGCCGCTAGAGTCATATTAGCTGAATATTCTCTTCCTGAATATTTTTGAGCTAAAGTGGTTAATATAGTATGTTATGTTCTGAATATGATGAATATTAGATCAAAGTTGAATAAGAAATCCTATAAAATTCTTAAGGGTAGGACACCCAATTGTCACATCTACATGTTTTTGGATGTAAAGTGTTCATTCATAATAATGACAAAACTCTTTTAGGAAAATTTGATTCAAAATTTGATGAGAGAATTTTTGTAGGATATTTAAGTGTTGAAAAATCCTATAAAGTTTTAAACAAAAGGAAAATTTGATTAAAAATGGGAGATTATTGTAAATTAGAAGTCAAGATTGAGATTATGATTTTTGATGATAACAAAATATTATTATTCTAATTTTATTATGTCTCCTAGCATATATTGGACATTTCTATTTATTTTGTGTACTAACACTTTTGGGAAAACATATACTACTACAGATTATTGAAGACTTCAAGATAAGGTAGAATATGATTTCATGTAATAGAGCCCGTATATCTCTTTTTTTATTTCTTGAGTGCAGAACACTATTTTAAATCTTTAAATGTTCAACAACATGATTTTTTTATATCAGAATTATTGAATTGCTAGAAATACAAACTTTTCAATTTACATGATAAATATTCTTAAAGAAAATATTAAAATATCTAGAATACTCATATATATACAACCTATAAAAAGTTATAATGTGAAAGTTTAGTAGATATGATATTATCTATGTTTTTGTGCTATGAATATATATTTTTAATAAAAAAAAATCATAATAATATTAAAACTAAGATAGGCGGAATATAACCTAGCTCGATTTGGATAACATTATGAATTAGATTGATAGTAAAAAGTAGATAGAATTTACTCAAAACTTTCTTTCTGTCTCTAGAACAACAACTTAATTAGTAGAAATTTTTTTGCTAAAATTAAAAAAAAAATTGAAAATTAATATTTTTAAAAATATTAGGTTGGTGCCATAATGCTCTAGATGGTGGCATCATCATTGTGTTGGCATTGCTCCATTTAAAATGACCTAAACTTGATAGCTTGACATTGTAGTGCCCCTAAACCCTTCACTGTAATGCTCCCAAGGGAGAAATTCAGACTTCATAATTCATGCACACAGATTCTCAGACATGTTTCAAATTAGAATTCATGCACTTATGCACTTACAGATGCTCATAGACATATATAGAATGAAAATATAGAAATTCTATTACACCAATTTTATCAAACCAAGTCATAATGGGTGTAACCCAATTGTAGCATATATTATAATCTTGTCTCCTAAAAAAATGTCTTCCCTTGATATTTCAACACTCATGCCGGATAAAAGGATTTTGGTACAACTGTCTCATCTTAGATTCCTTCTTTTAAGTAGCTTCCCTTATAATTTTGTGCTTCCACCATACTTTAACCATCAAAATCTATTTATTTCTTAGTTTTCAAAGATCATATGTCAAAATTCTTTATGGTTCTTCTCTATTGCTCATAATTCATTATACTTTAATAGCCTCTACAAATATTTAATTTCTAGAATAAGTTATCAATTTCCTCAAAGATGACACATGAAATATATTATGAATATGAAATATATGTTTGGGTAATAATAACCTATAGGTAGACTTCTTAATCCTTTTTATCACTACAAAAGGTCTAACCTACTTTGAACTCAGTTTCCCTTCATTTCTAAACCTTCTTATACTATTAACGGTTGTTGATGCTCATCTTTTACTAATTGATAGGGTACATATTTTGAAGTAAAATCAACCACATCTCTTTTTAATCTTGACTAACATAATATATTTCAGACAATTATACATTGTACTGCTTTTTGAATGTATTGTGAGCTTGAGTAATGTGCCACATGCAAAATCTTATGCCTCAAATCTCCAACACTAGGCACCCATAACCTACTCTTATTAAAAATGGCACCATAACTAGATAACACTAGTTCAAGTTTCTTAACAGATTTGATTTAATCAATCAATTTCTATTATTATATATCTAACTTTTGAGCTTCTTAATTTTTTTCTTGTTGGGATGGTTGTATAATCTTCTAAGCCAACAAACTTGAACCTCGATCAATGTAATTAGCCACTTCTAATTCTATTTTCTCTATATCCTGAACAAAAAAAATCATGAGAAGTGAGTAGAAGACTTAACATCCCAAAAGGCTCCTACTTAGAATATATGCCACTACATTTGCTTTAGGATGATACTTAATAGTAAAATTATAATCCTTAATCAATTTGAGTCACCTTCTATACTTCATATTCATGTCCTTCTACATAAAGATGTATTTTAAGCTCTGATGATTAGTAAAGATCTCACACTTGAATCCGTATAAATTGTGTCACCAAACTTTAAGAGAAAATATAATAACATTAAGATCTAAATTGTACGTCAAATAATTCTTCACATGTAGCTTTAACTTCCTAGAAGCATATATATAACCTTCTTGTGTTGCACCTGAACACATCCAAGACCCTTTAGTGAGGTATCACTGAAACTCAAAAATCTCTCTAAACCTAATGGAATGTTCAAAGTTGGAGCAGATGCTCAACAATCCATTAGTTTATGAAAAACTCTCCTCATAATCAGACATTCAAAATAAATGCTATAAACTTCTGAGTTAGTCTCATTAGAGGCACATAATTTTGATAAAATTTTGTACAAAATTCTTATAATAACCAACCATGCCTAAAAAGTTACATACCTTAGGTACGGTAGTAGGCCTTGCCCAACCAACAATAGCCTAAACTTTATGGAGATATATAGAAATGTTTTCACTACTCTCCATATGTCTAAGAAATAAAATACTATTTAACCAAAATTAACTCTTATAAATTTTGTAAATAGTTGATGTTGCTTCAAAATCTCCAAAACAATCCTCAGATGTGATGCATGCTCCTCCTTAGGCGTTGAATAGATCAAATTCATCTTTGAGTATAATTACAAATTGATCCAAATAACTCATAAATAAAATGTTAGTTAGATCCATAAATATTACAGGTGCATTACTCACCACAAAAGGCACGTCTAATAACTCATAATTCCCATATCTAGAATTAAATCCAATATTTGATATGTTTTCTTCATTCACCTTCAACTGATAATATCTAGACCTCAAGTTAATCTTAGAAAATATAGAAGATCCCACAAGCTTATCAAATAAGTCATTAATCCAAACCAATGGATACTTGTTCTCAATCATCTTATTTGATTCTTTATAATCAATGTACATACTCATAATATCATCCTTCTTCTTTGTAAATAAAATATGTGCTTCCCATAGATACATGCTAGGACAAGCAAAATCTTTATTAACCAACTCCTACAATTTTACCTTTAATTCTTCAAGCTCCTTAAGTGCATCCTGTACGAAACCTTAGATATTGGAGAGGTACCCAAGAATACATCAATATATAATTCAATATCCTATCAAGTGGTTAACTAACCAGCTATTTAGGGAAAAGACATCAAAAAATTCATGCACTATTAAGACATCATGTAAAGATTTAGATTATATTCTCTTTTCTCATATAGATACTAGAAATATAATATAGTCCTTCCTCCATGATTTATCTACTTGCACAATGGATATCATACATGAAAAAATACCCCAAACTCCCAAGAACAAATAACTCTTGCTACAAAAAAATAAAATAAAGCTCTTCTTTAGATAATCAATCTGATCTCTATATCGGCTCAACTAATCCATACACAAAATGAAATGAAACATTGATATAAGTAGTAATATAAAACTAGATCTCCGTTTCATATTAGATATCTAAGTCACAAAAAACACCTTACTAATTATCATATCATCCTCTGTCAGTATAATAACATACAAAAATGGGTATTAATATAGAAGAAAATATAACAAGTTGAAGTATCTCTCATAAATGATTGAGTGACTACGTCCATAATCAAATAAAATATGATAATGCAAATAAAAAATGTATGTCACACCTATAACCTCATCTGGAATAGGTCTTCCCTCATATTGAATCAAACTGTATACACATACCTAAATAGGGCTAGAGCAACGAAACCACTAGATTCCCTCTAATTACTTCTAGATGATCTAGCCATGAAAAAACCACTAATCTCTTCTAAAAGATTCCTTAGTAAAAATGTGGAGGAACTATCCTTGATCTCTATACTAGTCTAATAGAACTATCAACCCTAGCTTCAAAATGACTATATAGTCCTGCCTGTGGACAATCAACAACCATGTCTCTAATTTCACCACATTGAAAACACTAACTTATCATCCAATAATAGTGTCCCAAGTATCTCATCTCACAACTCTGGAACACTAGTGCTCCACTCACAGAACCTCCAAAACTAGCAATAGGTCATCATTAGAAATTAATACACAAGATCCACCTCTCTTATCATCCCCAAATCCAAACCTTATCCACTTTCTAAAAAAAATCACTATTATAGGACTCAGCACCAAACCTCTTCTTACTAGTATCCCACTGCTACTAGGTAAATGTCATGTCATTCTCAATCAGACAGATACTCCCTATGCGAAATGGAACTAATGATTTCCTTAAATTATCTCAGAGTGAAATTAAAAATTTTTAACACTTCCCCTCAAAAGTGCTGACTAATTATAGAGAGTACCTAACAAGTGTAGTAAACTCTAGTTCATACTACATCACATACTTGCTCCCTTGAACCAACCTCAAAAAGCACTACATCTTTTGCTACGTAGATGGAGGTACAAACCACGATCTAAAAGTATTAGTGAATTCATCTCGACTAATGAGGAAATTCAACCTTCCCCTTAACTTCTCTAGCACTCAAACTCCCAATCTAGTAAAAAAATGGCCAGAGGCACCTTCATCTCAGGAGGATGCTACATCCCATCAAAAGTCTTTTCTAATCTCATTAGCTAATCCCCTGTTGCTTTGGGCTTAATAGCACTACCAAACCTTAAAGGCTTTAACCTCCACAATATCTGTAAGTATATATGTGCATTATCAAATATAACAGATGATATCCTACTATGGGCTTCGCCTGTCAATTGTGCTACCAAACTAGCAAACTTAGATATTGATTCAGAAAATAATAACATGAGTAGTAATCTTTATTTAATTTACACATTCTAAATGGCACTTTGCCCATCAATCATATTGGGGTCTTGCTAACCTATCAAATAATCACATTGAATGCACATAATTGAATATAATACACATAAAATATGCATAAATGATTGCCCAACACTACCCAAAACTATCTCATCTAACTATAGATCAATTCATATAGTTCTATTTATAAGTAGTTCTCTAAATCCTAAGTCTAATACCAAAAGGGGACTATCACAACCTAACCCAATATAACCTATAGACAGAGCGAGTCATATCTCATTATTCATATTAGGGTCATATTTATCTATTAGATAATCACATAAAATGAACATAGCTGAATAGAACATACACATGAAAAAAAATGCCTAATACTACTAAGATCCTCATCTAACTACAAATTAATTCTAATAGCTCTATTTATAATTGATTCTCCAAAACCTGGTTCTTATACCGAAAGGCGACTGTCATAAGCTAACCCAATATAACCCATGGATAAAATGGGACATATCATATTGGATGGTGACAAACCAAGCCCAAGATCATATTTTGGAGAACTTTTACATTTCATCAATTATCAATAGACAATAGAGGTACTGATTTGCTTGAGATAAAAAAAAAAAATATACACATTCATAATGTTAATTTTTTTATAATAAAAATCTTTATAATATAGTAAATGGTTATAATAGAAATAAAGCAGAGAAAAAATATATAATAGCTATTATTGTATAAAATTAAGGAACCAGAAAAATACTTATATAACTCAAAAGAACAAAAAAAAATAACCTCAGCTACTCAATTGAATCCTTGCCCTTGCCCTAACTAGAAATATAATACATAATAGGTGTGATTCAACAAAGCTCATTAGGTCACACCCACCAATCTAAAATTTAACATTCTACCAATATATTGGTACTAAATTTTTTTTAAAAAAAGTTATTCATAGATTATCGCACTAAACAAGATAGGGCTAATAAAAAATAAAAAAATTTAACAGGATTTGCACAAAAATAAATAAACAATCACTTTATACATCAAATAAAAAGTAATTGATTTCCCTAAGATCCTTATGCCTCCCAATAGAAATCGATATCAAAATTCAGACCCTTATGACTCCCTATACTAGCATTTCAGAAAATAGGCCCCTATGACTCCCAAATATTTAGCACTACAAATATTCATAAATTCAAACTCTTATGACTCTTAGTGCATTCAGCATAATAAAACTTTCTTTAGTGTCCAAACCTTCTCATAATCACTTGTTTCAAGCAGATAAGTGCATATACAATTGCATTTCAATAAAAAAATGAAAATAAACAAAATACATTAATTCATAAAATTATTATATTGGTGGCTAATGGATTCAACAGATGAGCACAATTACACAAATTTTAGAGATTCACCATATTACCAAGTAATAGATCTAGTGGGGTATTGTGGCTATTGGTAGAATTCAAGTTGGATGGTTGAAGTGGAGAAATGCATCAGGCATGTTGTGTGATAGAAAAGTACCCCTCAAAATCAAGGAAAAATTCCATAAGATCGTGGTGAGACCTGTAATGATTTATGGCATAGAAGGTTTTCTTTTAAAAGAGAAACATAAAATCAAGTTAAGTGTTTCACACATGAGAATGCTCAAGTGGATGCATGAATTTACTCTTAGACATAGAGTACGAAACAAGCATACAAGTGAAAAGGTAGGAGTAGCTCTAGTAACAGATTAGATTAGACAGAGTCACCTTAAATGGTTTGGTCACATAAAACATTGACATTCTGATGACCCATTTAGGAGAGTAGATGTATTAGATTTGGCCTATATTAAGAAAGGTAAAGATAGACCTAAAAAGGCTTGATGAGAAAATATCAAAAATGGCCTTTTTTTATTAAAAAGTTGAATGAGAATTTAACTCTTAACATGACACAATGGAGAAAAAGGATTCATGTATCTGACCTCATGTAATAGGATTAAAGCTTGATGGGGCGTGTGTGTGTGTGTAAATATATTTGAAATAACATATAAACGTTAATTGGTTATATCACAATCTTTATTTTATTTTTGAGAGAGGGGGAATATAAATTATAAAAGATGGCTATTTATTTAATCAATGAAAGTTTTATACTTTCATTGAATATATATAATTTATACTTTTGATTAGTTTTAATAAAATTAAATATATTAAAAGACTAATATAATTATATTAATGAAATGTTAGGTATTAAATTAAAAGTATAAATATTAAATATTAAGAATTGAAATAATTTATATACTGTTAAATAATCAAATCGTTTATTGATATAGGTAATAAAATAAAAGAGGTGGATCTTAATTAAAGAGTGATTGAAGTCAAAATTTCTAAAAGGGAGGTGAGTACTCATATTTTTAAATTATAGTAATACTTTATTTTCTTTTCAATCAAATTGATTGAAGGGAATTAAAACATACTTATTTAGTCTTTATTGTAAGTTAGATCATGATTATCTTTTCCTATCCAATAATTAGCCATTTTATATTAGTTGATAATTATCATGTTGTGTTTCACATTACTATGTAGAGTTAATGAATCATATATAAATGAAATGGCTAGAAATATATGCTTGCATGTGCAAGATTAATTTATGGAGCACACCCCTTTATTATTGGCTAGGGATGCAATGTACACATATGTGTGAAATAAAAAAAGTTTTAGAAAAGGTTATAGAAAAAGAAATTAAAATGTAATTACCTTTATTGGTATTATTTATATGTTGTCTTCTATGACAATATTTTTTTTTTTACAAAAAATGCTCAAACATGAAATGCATAATATATGATAAATGGTCATTTTTAAATTTTAATGTTATTTAATAAAATGACTTAATATTTAACAACAAACATGCATATTATTTTAAAATATCTTATATTACAAAAATTTAGAAGCATGATGTGCTCACTAAGTGGTTTTATGATTCACTTCATATTTGCAAATGTATAAAGGTATTATCCAATTAATTTAAATGAGTGGAACAAAAAAGAACGTGATTCTTAGCCTCTTAGGCGTGGCACTCCAAGAGAAAGATACTTATAGCATTTTACTTTAAAATACAATTGAGATTTTAGTGGATCTTTTAATGTATTAAAAAATTTTTTTGGAAAATGAAATCTTAAACCTATATGACCGTCTATTCTCATCTCATTAATTTGAGTCTCTATGCTGGATCGTGATAATACATCTCCATATTCATGTTCAATATTTTATATACATGTTAAACTTATTGATTTTTGCATGTTTATTTCAAATTCATGTGGAGAATATTCTAATGTGAGGAGATGTTTAAGTGCATTACGAGTTCTATTATGCAAGCCAAAACCTTTGTTTTGTTTTGTTCTATTTTTTACCCCATCTATTATTATGTATAGATGTGGCGGATATTTTTGTTTCAAGCCCAATATTTTAATGGTGGATGTGGGGATTCAAGGGAGGCATAAGTGAAAGTAGAGATACAAGCATGCATCGGGACATATGTATTGCATACTGCATGTATTATATAAATAACTAAACAAATAATACATGTGAACACTTCTACATAAAACATATATTTCTGATACTGACCAGAAATTATAAGCGAGACTTAGATATCTATACAAGTTTGTGTTTATACCACTAATATAGGTGATAAAGTTGAAAATATCTCTCTTTTAATATAATACACACACAATGTTAATGTTTTAGAATGTTTAAAAAAAAAAAATTGTTTTAATGATAATTAATATCTAAATATTATACAACTTTTTATATTAAAAATATTATGATTATGGATTTGATTTCTATTATAAGAGTTTGGATAGCATACTAAGCATATGAAATGCTAACTTTGTGTATTTATAAAATTTTAAGAAATAGGAAAAGTCTAACTGATCAAAGAGTGATAAGGACAATATCAATTTGGTCGATTGTTTATATTATTTAATTATTTTGGATTAATTAGCTAGTTCTAGTATGTTTTCTATTGTGAATAAGATAGCTAGGTTCTGAGTTTAATTCTACTATTAGATTATGGGGCGTGGCACGTCACTGTCTCTCTTCTTCAAATTATATACTTTGCTCAAATCATGATGCTCTAAAGTACCTTAATGTTTAAAACTCAAATCCAACTATACCAAATGGATTCTCTAAAATAACATATTTCATTCCTTGAAACTTTTGTTGTGCTAGACACTAACTCTATCTTCCTTAGGGTAGTAATATAACTACATTCATATCCAATACTATTATTTCAAACTAATATATTAGATTTAAGAGTTAACTCTAAAATACAATGTGAAAAATACCTCGAAATGAAACTTATGTTTTCTATAACATACCATTCTCAAATAGACAACTAAAACAAAGTAGTAAGTTGGAGTCTAGAAAATTTTCCTAGATGTCTACTCTCTGACCATACTTCCAATTAGGAGTTAGTTCTTCTCATTATCAAGTTCTTTAATGCAACTCTTTTGATAAGTTAAATCTACGAATCTTATATAGGGGTAGTGCATTGCATTAACATCACTTAGATTATGCATTGAATTCACAAAGAAATTAAGCATAAATTATAGTGTTGTGTAAAAGTTCAATTCTAATTTTGACTCACATTGATAAGTCTTAGAATATTCAAAGATATTATTTTTATAATAGTTAGACCTCAGGGGTAATCTATGGACACTATCAAAAAGTTTACTTCTAAAAAGTCTAACCTTCCAATAAAAATCAATGATTGTCTAAAGAAGTGGATCTTCTCATGAATGATGGATTTTCCACCATTCGATCTTAAATACTTAATGATATATCATGTATAAGCCTTGAATACACTTGTAACCTCTATAGGCAGTTCTTATTAATAAGATAACATATGTTCTACTACACATTTGTTGACACCATTATCAACTTGTCACCTATGATCTTATTGATGATATCATATTTTGGATGGTTTGCCAATATCCTTTGCCAAATGAAGGACTCCAATTCTATCTTATTTGTTAGAGAGAAATTTAACCTTTGGATGACTCATGATTGATTCTAGGGAAGATATAGTAAACAATTTCGAAGTTATTTAGGGAGTACTTAGAAATTAAATTTATTATATTTATATTCTTTGAAGTTAGGGATATTGATGCAAACTACTATAGCCATTAGTAATATCATCATCATTTTCATCGAGTCTTGTATTCCATGTGCATAAGATCATCTTCTCATATTTTTCTTTATATTAGTCTCTATTTATTTTGACCCCTATGTCATATTTCATAATTCATTTCATGTATTTTGACCTTGTATTTGATGACCTTTTTTGTATTGGTGTGACTACCTAATTGCCTATATAAAATATAATATACCTTAGGATAAATTAATTTTTAGGATTTTTATGTTATGGATTTTCTATTAGATATTCAAGTATATATGTCAATCAAGTAATAAAATGATTGAGAGATTGGCAATCCCACGAGGAAGTGTTCTACTAGATTGCAATTAAACTATTATTGACAACTACATATGCAAGAATATAAATAAGATACGGAGAAGAAATCAAAATATAAATTGTCAACTATTGTCCTACTGAATGAAAATTAAGAGATTTGATTCTTTTACTTACAGAGAAGAAATCATGAATATAAATAAGATACTAGATATTAAAATTATTTTGGACTAATGTATATAAAACAATAAACTTTTCCTAATGAGACTTTTAAATATTAATATGAATCAGAGCATATACACCTGTAGATCTCTGTCAAATTTATAAGGATGATAAAAGGAGGTTTATGGCATTCATATAATTCTAATATCTGCATAGAACCTAAAAGATTTAACATCCTATGTCTAGGCATGTCAACAATCCATTCCAATACTCCTATTTATTCCAATATTCCTCCGTCAAGGCAATATATCATACAAGATATTAAATACACATATGACCATTGTATGTAGTAAATTAAGAATGAGAGATATTGAAAATATTCATAATTTCATTCAAGGCACAAGAGTCTATATTAGTACTTTAAATGTGTTCACAATATTAGCCCAAAACTCATATAATAACCAAGCATAATGAAGATAGAAAGAAAACATATTTTCATTTCTTGCATAAAAGAGAAGATAAGGAGAAAAAGTAAGATAAAATGTAACCCAAATAGTACAAAGGTACTCTCCACACTCCTTTGTCCTCTAAATATATGATTGCTCATAAAAAGATAGGCTAAGATCTTAAAAAAATTATCTTACTCTTCCCTAGTCTTCTTTAGACTTCTCAAAGGAGGCACCGCAAAAAAGTACAACTCTACACTATTTTATGGCAAGAGCCATACAAACTTCAAACTCAAAAAAACTATTTATACTAAGTTTAAATTTAGTTTCAAGAATCATGGTGCTTGACATGCTGGCACCATAGTGTTATAAGATGAACTAGCGCCTTGACACTACCAGGCTTGCTATGCTACGGTGTTATGTTGACTCGGCTTATCTGTTGGCTAAACTGGTGTGTCTCACAAATGAATCGGTGCTACTCCATCTTTCATCAACCATTCCACTACAACACCATAAAAGTTTAATGCTACTGTGCTTAAATGTACAATTTGGCGTTGTGAAAATGTAATTTTTGGCGCTCCGGCACTCAAATTCTCAAGACTCAGGTGTTGCGATGTGAATTTATAATGTTGTGGTGCTGACCTTCGCTCCACTTTGGTGCTATATTATTTGCCATTTTTCCTGAGGTTTTGATGGTGTGATTTCTATATCTGGTGTTGTGGACTTTGCGGCGCTGGCTTAACACACATGAACTTTTTATCCTTTTTTCCTAAATAATTTTTGCACAACATCAACTAAAATACTATATTTGTACTAATTTATAAGATAATAAAATAGTACCAAATTTACACACTTAATAAATTCCATAGCAATTGCTTGTCTTCAAGCAATAGTAATCATCTATTAATTAGTTCATTAGCCTAAATAGAAATTATTAATTTAAATTTATTAAAATGTAAAAAATATATTTCACTTTCTAAATGTACTTCAGAATGACCAAAGTTTTAATGTTAATTTGAATAATCATAAATAATTATCCTAATCAATCAACCTTGTTATTGCATGAATTGAGCCGATCCACTATAGGTGTATGTTTTTAGGTTTTGACTTTTGATTTCATATATGAATAATATCTCATTTAGAGATTAGTTGTGCTTTTAGGTAAATTAGAAGCTCATTAGTGCATCATCCTATATATTAGTTCACTTACCTTGTCCAGTTTAATTTATGTATTAGAATGTTATTTAGGATTGAACTTCAACAAATATTAATTTTTAAATATATTCATCTTTTTTTTTCTTTTCCAAATTTTTCTTTTAATTTTTCATGTTTTTCTCTTTTTTATATTTGGAGAGTACTTATTGATGATTTTGAATATTAGTTTTACTTCAATTTGCATCTCTTCAATATATATATATATATATATATATAAGTTTTACTTTTATCCGTCCAGGAATCCTAAATAAATTAATGTAATGATTTAATAAGATTGTTTAAATCTATAGTTAGGTTTATAATGATCCTCATAAATTTAATATATAAACTTTCTTTCTCCAAACTCAATTATGCTTACTTCAATTCAATACTCAGTATTTGTGTATAGCATTAAACTTCAAAACAAGATAATGAATTATATAATTTTTCTTAGTTAATTATTATGATTTTCAAATTATGAATTAAAGTACTTTGTTCATTCAAATTATCACCTAATTAATGTTTATTATTATTCATAGCTTTAAATAGTTTTTTATTACTCTTTTTATTTTGACTAAATAAGCAACCAAAGTTCAAGTGTCATATAGAGAATAATTTTCAACAGTAAAGCATGTGTGTGAATTTTCATTAAATGTAAAATGAACTAACATTATAATGTAAATAAAATACTAAAGACTATCACAAGTAAACTTAACTAAGCTCAAAAAGATAAACTTGTGTTTTCATTAAAATGATAAAAAGCTCCAAGGTAATGAAATACACACTAATAAAGATTTTAAAAAAAGATGTTTATAGTGCATGAAGCACTATTCTCCAAATCCAATATCCAATCACCTACTCACTCCCATATCATCAACAATGGCTATCATAGCCATCCATCAAATCATAACACCCTGGGAATCTACCCCAAGCAAAGAACTGAAAAAATAAACATTATGTAAAATAAGTTATAAATAACATTATCAAAATCCCATTCTCTCTCTCTCTCTCTCTCTCTCTCTCTCTCTCTCTCTCTCTCTCTCTCTCTCTCGCCCCAATAAAGCAAAGAAAACAAAACAAAAATCCCATAATCTCTTATAATCTCTATCTTTTTCTTCTCCATCATCATCATCATCTCTACCAGCATCATCATCATCTCTACCAGCAAACGAGCACTAAACAAAAGGCTCATACACAGGCACAATAGGAAATTGAAGTTGGTCTAAATTTTCAACAAAAGGGTTCCTTCAAAATATACCCACTAATTCTTCATTGAAATATGAGGCATAGTGGTAATGCCTCTCCTACATGTCTTCCATAGAGCCTGCATACTCCTGCTCTCATCGTAGAAATAAATGACTCAATCCAACTACTATATCAAATCTGCCACCTACTCACCTAAAGGCTTAAAGGTTTGGGCATCCTACTATTACTGGGTATACTAGTAAACCTGGGCTCACTTAGTCCAGCCTCCTCCTCTACACATAGTCTTTTAAAGCTCTCTATTTTTTTTCTTTTGGTGATTGAAAAAAGAGAAAAAAAATTATTCCTCACTTGGATCTCCTCTAACACCAACAACAACAAAGAGAGCATAAATTAGAGAGGGTTACCTAAACCTATAGAAGTGGTGCTCTAATGATATACATAAGAGATGAATGAATAAATTTCTCAATATTATAGAGTGCCCCACCTAAATAGAATAATTTAAATTAGCACAGTCCCTAGTGACTTCATTAATATTTTACATGGAAAATGATGAGCAGAAATAAAGTAATGTCAAGCTTTAAATTTTTGAATCAAATATATACCTGGTAAATTAATTACCTTACCATCTCTTTCCTTCTAAACAGTCCCACTTAGAGGTTACAAAGTCATCTCAAAATCTCTTGATGATAACGAGTGCTAAACTAAAGGCATAATACTCATTATTCTCCATCTCTAAGATTATACCGTTAGTTAATGGTTGAAGGATTGAAGGAAACCCACTTATCCTGGACATAACATTTGTTATTTTGAGCCTCCTTTGCATTGGCAAAAAGTTCAAGGATAATATTGATAATAGCTGTGTTCACACAGAGTTTCCCAACCCCAATTCATGATCATTTGCATTTACCTCCCCACCTGGGTTAAGAAATCCTCTCTCTAGAAATGAATTTCTTGGTTACAAAAATGTTAACAAATCATTGCTTAGCTTTAAGAGATATAAAGCAATTCTTATTAAAGGAAGAAAAGGCTCTCTTCTTATTGCCAAACATATTCATGGCCATTGCTTCAATAACTCACAAACAATAGAGAAAATCTATAAGCGAATAGAGTTTAAAAATAGTCATAAATGAAATCAAACCATTTCTCTGTTTATAGACATAACAAGTATTGCATCGCTCAAAAGAGCAACGCTGTGGTGCTAAAGAACATAAAATGATAAGGTGGTCAAACAAACAAATGATGCATCGGTATGGGACATGTGGTACTATGGCATAGGCTTTAAAAATAAAACACCCACTTTTTGAGTGGAGAAATACTACTGTGTTTGACATGTACACGCTCTATGATGCTAACAAAGATCACCACTATGGTGCTCATACTAACACATTTTTTATTTTGACTTAGCACTGACATCAGTGTTGTGGTGCTCAATAATGTTTTGTAATGATAAAGTTATGAAGGTATTAACCATTAAAGGCATTGCTAGCAGTACTGTTGAAATACACGACCTAACAACACAACTCTTGAAAGGGTATCATTGCACTGCAGTGCTATCAAGGACTGTGTTGCGACATTATATTTAATAAAATTTATTGAGAATTTAGCACTGTAAGGTGAAGTTTTAATAACGCAATGCTTTAAAAGCAAACATAATGGCACTCAAAGTCCTAATGCAACAGTGCTAGTTCAATTTAGCACAGCAAATTTTTGTCGAGAAAATTAGCATAACTTTGTCATCATCATAATTTATGACTTTCACAAATAATACAAAGAACAAACACAAAAATACAACTACAAATATATTAAAATATAGAAACATAATTGGTTTGCCTCCCAAATAGTACTAAATTTATAGTATTCAGCCAAACTTGCCAAGATTTATCATTTTGGCTATGATGCTTCACTACCACTCCTCAAGTGATCCAAACTAAGATCCTCCCCTTTCTCTATTGGATTAACTTCATTATTATTAGGCAACAATCCAAGGGGTCTACTACTAAAAGAGATTGTATGCTATCCTAATTAATTTTTCAAGTTTTTAATTAAAGCAACTTGACTTTATATTTGAGTTCCCAATTGAATCACTACCTCTTCCAAAGGTGTATTCCTACCTCTAAATTTACTGTTTTGATTAAAACTTAGGTGAAAAGAAGATTGGGGTTTACTATAGATTGCTAAGGATTATTTAAATTTCCTCCCTAATTTAATTGACCTACATTTCACTAATTGTTACAACCAATATTGTTATTAGATCAATTATAATTAAGATGATTCCTCCAACCTGGATTGTAAGTATTAGAATAAGGATTATTTTGTCTTTCAATGACATTCACATTCTTAATCCCTTGAACATTATTCTCTCTAACAAAATTAATTTAAATCACATTCTTCCAATTACATAGGTGATCATGATCCTGAACTAAGTCTAATAATATCTAACTTTTTAGAAATTGCAACTACTTAAGCAGTAAGAATTGACAAAGTATATGGTTCATAAACTCTAACTACTCTCTTTGGATTAACTCTATCAGAAGGTCAATGGAAATTATGTATAGTCATTTCCTCAATTAATGCATAGGCTTCCCTAAATTATTTAGGCATTAAAGATCCTCTAGTTGATGCATCAATAATAGACCTAATGGATTCTACCAGTCCATTGTAAAAGGTCTCTAAATAACTATTAGATAGGATAAAACATGGTGAGGGCATTTTGTAAGCCTTCTTAAATATCTCCCAACTTTTATAAATTAAATCTCCTTTTAAACTGGGCAAAAGGTGTAATGTAATTCCTAAGTCTAGTAGTTTTAGAAGGTGGGAAATACTTAACTATGAATTTATGTGCCAACTCATTCCAAGTGGTTATAGAGCCTGGGGGGAAAGAATTCAAGCATATATTAGTTTTGTCCTTTAGATAAAATGAAAATGAATGAAGCCTAATAGCATCATTGGTGACACCAGTATACTTGAATGTTGTGAAGATTTCTAAGAAGCTAGCTAAGTATAGGCTATGAGGCTCAATAGAAGTTCCCCAATACTGGAAATTTTGAACCATCTATAGTATGGTGGGTTTCAATTCAAAATTTATTAGCCTAGATAATAGGCCTATTGATACTCTAGTGGATTTCCATCTACTATAGGATTGGCATACTCTCTAAGAGGTCTAAGATGGCCCTAATATGATATGGTTTTCAACATCGCTAAAGTTCAAATCTTTTTAAATTTTTTTTTTTATATTTATAAGGGTCCTTTTTTAGAATCAAACAATAACGACACCTTATTTAAATCTACCACACATGTAACAAAAATGCACTAAAAAGTAAATAATAAAAACAAACAAATAATATTTTTTTCTCTTTTAAAGTTTTTTTTAACAAAAATCACAAAATAAAGATACATGATACAAGCAGGTTGAAGTTGTAACTAGTTCAACAAAAATATATAATACGTATATTCCTCCCCAACAAAGACACCAAAAACTGGAGGATTTATGGTCTTCCTATAATCCTAATATCTCCATAGAACCTAGAAGGTTTAAAATTCTATGTCTAGTTATGACAACATTTCATTCCAATACTCCTATTTATTTCAATATTTTTCTATCGAGACAATTATCACACTAGATATTAAATTCACACATGGTCATTATATGTATTAAATTATGGAAGATATTGAAAACAACCATAATTTCATTCAAGGCCTAAGAGTATAAATTATTACTTCAACATGTTCACAACAGTAGCCCATAACTCAGATATTATCAGATATGATTAAAGATAGAAAGTAAACACATTTTCATTTCTTGCATAAAAGAAGAAGATAAAATGTCACTTAAATAGTATATAAACAAACTCTCTACACCTTTTCTCCTCCAAATATATGATTGCTCAATAATAAGATAGGTTAAGATCTTCAAAGATAAGTTTCTTACTCTTACCAAGCCTCCCATAGACTTGACTCAGAGGGGACACTAAAAAAAGTACAACTATGTTGATCGTTGTAATAAAAAAAAGAAGAAAAATCACCTAAATCATACCTTTGCAGAATCTTATCGTATCATCCTCTTTACAGTACCATATAACTATAATTTGACGCTATTTTAGAGTCCCACATCCTATCTTCCTCTCTGCCTGCTCCCGATAATAAAAAGGATGACAAGGTGTTGTTATCCGCTTCTTCCATGCTCAAATCCCGCTATCCAAGCTCTTCCTTCCTGCACACAAGCCTCCTTCCACCTTACCCATAGCCTTAAAAAACTATAGCCATTAGAATCCCTACTTGCTTCAACCTACAAACCACAAGCATCAACCCTCAAACCGATGAAGCCTCACGAGCAACGATCAAACTCCATTCTTGACGTCGCCCTCTCTTCCCCTTTCTCAACCTGTTGCAAACTGATCAAGTCCCAATCCTCCACTTCAACTGTTAGAACTCCAAAATCCAATGCCTTAACCTCGTCGATCCACTAAGTTGAACTGGCGTCCCCAAGTAAAGAAGCCAAAAACCCACGCGTGAACTCCTCACAAGATGACTTCAATCTTCTAAACCTCATAACTATTATCAGGGGCCTCCTCCTACAACAGAGATCTCCCTCACATATAAAGCCCGATTTTCCCTCACAAAAGTCCTTGTTGAACTCCATTTTCTTCTCCCCTATTGTAGTTGACCTTGTCTCGAATCTGACCTCCTTCGCTAGCCGTGAGAGAAATTATTAGGTCTAGTCACCAAACCTATCTTTGTGAATCGAACGCCAATAAAAAGTGAACATGTGGATGTAACATACACATGGAATTTTTTTAATATATATCTTTTATATTAAAAAAATTGAGCTATAAAGTTATAAAACAAAGCTGTGTAGAAAAAGAGCATAGGTTTCTGCTCATTAGAGGCTTAGGCTCTTAGAAGTGCATTTAGGGTTTAGGCGAAAAAGTAAATAAGCTCTTTGATGTTGTTATTTAGCTTTCATTAGCATTTTTAGGAAGAAGAACATCATTATTTTTAGGGTTTGTAAAGATAAAGATGATGTGCATTTGTTGCGCTTTATGTGAGCTTTATGTGTGCTTTAGATGCATTTTAGGGGTGCTTTGTAATCTTTTCTTATCATTTCAAGCTATTTATAAAGATGAGAGAGAAGCATATGAATGCTATTGTAATTATGCCCATTATAATGGCTTTAATGTCCGAAAGGTTCATCACAAATTTTGGCCAAATTCTAAGAAGATAAAATCCAAGGACTTTGTTTGTTTAAAAGTTGGTTTTAAGAAAAGTATTAATCTGAATTCAATAAAGAAATTTACTAAATCAAATGTTAGAATCGATTTTCCATCTATGGTGAGGTTTGCAATTAATGAAGATGGTTACTGCATGTAAAAATATTTATTGAATCCCACTATCATGATATGGCTAGCCCAGCCGATCGACTCCTTCTAAGATCATGTATGAATGTTGTTAAGGAAAAAGCTTTCATCCGAAAATCAATGACATATACATAGATTAGAATCATTGATGCATATGCCTACCTTGTATAGGAAGTTGGGGGATATGAAAATGTTTGATTCTCTAAAAGAGATGTGTATAATTTTATTAAGAAGGAGAAAAGAGCAAGGATTGAATTTGGTGACACTAATTCTTTGATTTAATTTTTTAAAGATCGATAAGTTGAGGACCACATATTTGTATGGGATGTTCAAATTGATGAGTATGAAAGATTGTTAAATTTTTCTAGGTTGAGGGGAGAGACAGGATAGATTATGAATGCTTTGGAGAAGATAGAATTTTGATACAAGCTATAAGCTCAATACGTATAATTTTGCATAAAACCATTTATTGGTTTTAAAAATTATTGGTAGAAAATTTTATGGGGGGTTATTTTTGTCAGAATAAATAATTGAAAGTTTTTTACATGATTGGTTAAATATTGTACAATAATTGATACAAAATATCCAACAAAAATTTACAGATAAAGACCCAGCAATGGCAAGGGCCATAGAAAAAATTACCTAAACATCGTCAAAGAAGATGCCAATAGAATATCTTTAAAAAAGGTTTAGAAATGGCTAATCGTTAAACCTGGCCCACGACACACC
>CM033689.1:9467494-9634615 GCA_019514585.1 Dendrobium officinale
AGCACTTAACCTAAAGTGTGTGAAAAGGTCGGGGGCTGGGATAGATCCTAATGTAAGGTGATTAGTCTTAATGCTTGTCCTAAAAATTTGGCTTTGTTTAAGGCTTAGAAGTGGGGGGGGTTTAGATTAAAATTTAATATTAATGAATTAAGAATTTTAATTAGAAATAATTTTTTTAGAAGATAATTGGTTACTACCTTTGTTTCACAACCGAGGCCGGAAGTTTAATTCACCTTCCTTGGGGCTAAGCATAGCCCTCGTAGGCCTGGGTTTTACCCAGATACAATCGGGGGTTATTAAGATATTTTAGTTAGTTTGGAATTAAAAAAGTGGAGTTAATATTAAAGGGAGTTGGTACTGATTTTAATTGGGTTTTGGTTGAGAAGTTTATGATCACTATTAAAGAAATTCTAGAATTTGGGAGAGATATGAAATTTTTGAAGTTATACCAGCATATGCTAACTAAGTGGGTAAAACATGACTTTTAAAATAAAGTAATATTGAAGGGTTTCAGATTTATTAATAAATATTTCATACTAATTAGAGTTTTTTTAACATATGTCACTTTCAATTTGGAAGTTTAGTCCTATCAAAAGTTATGATTTTTTTAGAAGTTTGGATATTTATGAAAATTTTCAATTATTTCAATTAAAGACTATTCTAGTGATTTGGGTCTAAATGGATCTCAAACTCCCTGAAATCTCTCCCAAAGATCAGAGGTGATCTAAGGGGAGATCATCAAGCATTAAATTAATTCTTGGGATTTTTAATGATTATTAATTAATTAATATTAATTAAACATTGAATTTTACTTAAAATTAAATTAAGGCTTAATTTGATGTCCAATCAAGGGGCTTTTAATTCTCATGGGTTAAGGTTTCAACACTGATTAATATGAAGTATTAAACTTGAATTTTGGATTTAAAAGGGATTTATTAGGATTTAATTAAGGCTAGGGGGGCAATTCTAGCAAGGGCAAGCTATGGCTCCTAATTGGTGAACCAAATGAACTCCAAATCTGATGAAATTTGGACCATGGGGTCACATGATCCCAAGGCCTGAACACACCAAATTTGGGCTCAATTGGAATACTCTAAGGTGGCTAACTAAGCCACCTAAGGTGAGCTCTAAGTCACCTTCAAAAAATCCTAGGGAGCTATCCTAAAGGTTGGATTGGGGCAAAGTCAGTGGCCCTAAACTCCATATCCTAAGCATAATCAACACACAAAAAACCAGAGATCCTAATTCTCATTGGATAGGCTTAAATCCCAATTTGAATTTAAGGGTCAACCCATGACCCTTAAACTCAAAATTGGGGGAAAGTGCCCTTAGACCCTTTTAAAAAACAGGGGAGAGACAAAAATTTGGACATGTCAAAGACATGCCCAAATTCAATCTCCCAAAGTTCCATGCCCTGGAGACTTAACTACAAAAACAGTAATTGCATAAATTGAAATAATACCATTAATGAAATTAAGCTTAACGTACATGCAATTAGGGCCTGGAACCATAGGGCTTTTGAAGATCTCCCTGAGACCTTTCCAATGAGCCTAAAAAACACCTAATTTTGGTCAAGTGTGCAGGGAGATATGGATTTTTGAAGTTCCCTTGATTTTCTGGAATTATTAATCCAGCCATTACACAGTCAGCCGCGCTTTACACGCGGCGCGTCCCGATTGGCTGGGCAATCATTGGCGCTGACTGGGTAACGGTCGGATTAATCGTAGCCGTCGGATGCGGGATCGGACGGCTAGGATTCAAGGCGCTCCGGAACCACGGGATTTTAATCCGAGCCGTTGATCGGAATCAATGGCTGAGATTTCGTCTTCAACCTCCGCTCTTACCCGAGGCCGTGAACCTTCTCCGGCGTGATCCGATTGATCCCGCCGGCGAACTTCGACAAAATTTCACAGGGAGGATCAGGGGGGTAGAAACCTTCAATCCAACGGTGGAAATCCGTTGGGGTGAAGGTTTTCTTCACACTTGACCGGACTACCTAGCTAGGGAGCTCAGGATGAAGGAATTACCGCAGAGAGAGTCTCAACGAATGAGCTTCTCTATCTGGAAGCTTCAGGAGACGAAGGCGAGCAGGTTTCCTTCAGAGGCCGTGACTGGAGAACGGCTGGAGGTATGACTTCGAGCGGGACGCCGAAGCCTTTCACCGGAGTTCGCTCGAAGCGATGGAAGGGACGGTCTGGGAGCTCGAAGGAAGGTGCTGGGAGATTGAGGAAGCTCTGGGGAACCGTTCGAAAACTCTGGGATCGTCTGGCGAGCCTTGGGGAGCACCACCCTATTCAGCCTCCTCCCGCGAGCTCGGACGGCCAGGATTGAAGTGGAGGAGGTCGCGGATTGATGCCAAGTGGAAAGGGGCACCATTCCAGAGAGCTCGTGAGCCTCAAGCCGGCGAGCCACAGCCTTTGGAAGGCTTTCGGTCTGGGGGGGACCACCGGAGCTTGCTCTCCATTGGTTCCGACCGCCGCCGGCCATGGTCCGGGTCGGATTGACCAGGGAAGGCCGATGGGGACATGCTGGAGCCAATTGTGGAGTCAAATTGGCCTGGGGAAGCTGGGATCAATCTGGTGGCTCGGTTGGGCTCGAACCTGCTTGGTTTGAGTCGGATTGAGCTCGATTCAGGTCAGACCAGACCCTGGGTTTGGTTTGGGAGGCAGGTCTGCGTCTGGTGCACCCAATGCAAGTGGCAATCGGGTCGAATTCGATCTGGATTAAAAGATGCTCTCGGGTTGATCCAAACCTGCTCGGTTCGGGTCAATTTGGGCTCAACCCAGGTCAGGCCAGACCCTGGGGCTTGAAGTGGGAAGTGGGTCTGGGTCTGGTGCACCCAATGCAAGTGGCAATTGGGTCCAATTTGATCTGTGTCAAAGGTTGGCTCGGGTCCAAGTGTTTTTGGCTACTTTGGGTTAGCCTAACTATTGACCCAAGCTAGCTCAAGGCATGGGCTGGCTGGAGGAGGTGTATTGGACCTAGGGCCACCTATGGGAGGTGTTGGCCAGGTTCAATTGGATTTAGGTTGAGAGTTGGCCCAATCCCAAGTGCTATTAGGCACTTTGGGCTAGCCTAACTCTTGACCTAAATGAGCCCAAGGATTGGGCTGGTCAAGGAAGGTGTATTGGGTCAATGGGAACCCAATGGCACCTTGATTTGGATTCAATTTGATTAAGATCAAAGGATGGCTCAAGGGAGGGTCTCTCTTGGGTCACTTGGGTTAAGCCATAAGGCTAACCCAAGTAAGCCCAAGGCTTGGATGACCAAGAGGGGTCTCTTGGGTACCCAAGGGTTCATCCCATACATTCAAAGGACTTGGAATGGAGTAGATTCAAAATTTTGAAAGGGGAGGGGTGTATGGGTCCATGGGTCAAACTTGGTTGACTTGGTCAACCAGGTTGACCCGAGGTCTGGGTTTGAGTTCAACAAGTTGAGTTTGATATTTGAAATTCATTGGAAGTGGTTTCAAAGAGTTTGGAATTGATTTGAATTGAAATAGCCATTAGAAATCTCATAAGGGTATTTTAGTCAATTTTGGCCCATTGGTCAACTAGAGTCAAAAATGGGTCTGAAAAATGCAGTTTACTACTCAATGGGTTAAAATCAAGGGTCTGGAAGTGATTGGAGGCTTGGATAAGGGTTCCAAGGTCAAGATCACAAAGGGGTCAGGCTCAGTGGCATAGGCTGTAAATATTTGAAGGTTTTACATCCTTTGAATTTTAATTCAAATTCTGGGGTTAGAGACATCAAAATGAGCTCAAAGTTGGAGGGTAGCCTCTAGAGACATGTCTTATCACTTTGCAAGTGATAGACCCTGAATCAGAGGCCATTTGACTGGGTTTTGAAATGTTTGAAAAATCTCTAAAAAGGGTCTTTAGGACAAGGCCTTGAGACTTAGGGTTTGAGTCAGGATTTCCGGATTCTGAAATGAATTTCAGGTTTGAATAATTAAAATTGAAGTATCCAAACCATTTACAATCATGTTGTGATTGTTAATAGATGGATAGGGTCAAGGCTAGATTAAGGATAGGATTAAAGTCTAGGTTAAAATTTGGATTGTCAAATTGATTGGATCAAGGTTTGGATATGTTTGAAATTTGAATTAATTTGGATTTGAATTGGATGGAGTTTGAGATTCAAATTGATCACAGGTAGGAATCAAATTGAAATTGGAGTGGATCAAATATAGAAATTGATTTAAAATTGAGGTTGATCAAAGGTGGAGGTTGATTTGAAGTTGGAGTGATCCTAAGATCTAGGAGAGTTCTAAGATCTAGGATTTAAAGGAATCCTAGGCTCTAGAATAAGCTCTAAGGTCTAGTTCTAGGAAAGATCCTAAGGTCTAGAGTGGATCCTAGGGTCTAGGATTAAATCTGGATTTTGGATGGGTCTTAGTGACCTCATACAAAAATGAGGTCAACAAATTTTCAACCACAGAGTTTTTTAAAACTGAAATTAAAATGTGGAAACGTAAAAATAGTAAAGTAAATGACACCAGATTTATATTGGTTCGGTCTAAAATTAGACCTACATCCACTCCCCAGATGCACCCTCTGAGTATTGCACTAATACCAATAATGACTCTCCTTTTGCACCCACAGCAAGGAGGAGAAGCCTTTACAACACACTCTTTTCACCACTACCCGGTGCGGCAGAGAACCGTCATCCTTTTACACAATCCCTAGTGTTGGCAGAGAATCGTCCGTCCTTTTACACAATCCCCAGTGTTGGCAGATAACCGACATCCTTTCACACAATCCTAGTGTGGGCAGAGAGCCCTTCGTCCTTTCACACTCTCCTAGTGTGGGCATAGAACCGTCCGTCCTTTCACACTCTCCTAGTGTGGGCAGAGAACCCTTCGTCCTTTCACACACTCCTAGTGTGGGTAGAGAACCCTTCGGCTGTTCACACTCTCCAAGTGTAGGCAGCGAACCCTTCGGCTGTTCACACTCTCCAAGTTTCAGCAACGAACCGAATCTTCTTGACAGATCTTCTCACAAGAATCTAGAAGGAAGAAAGAAAAGAGTAAAGTAATCCCAATTTACAAGTAGAGATTCTTACCTTTAAACTCCAAGTGAAGCCTTCACGCTCCAGTGGTAGGAATCCTCCTTTGAATCCACTCTTACACTCTCTCCTTGGCTATTCTCTCAAAAGGCACGAAGATCAAATGACAAAAAGATTGGGTGGCAGTCTAATTTGGACTATATATACAAAAGACAAGAAAAACCGCCCAAAAACTGTAAGTTTTCAATTCTGTACGCAGTGGATCGTCCCGTACGATCGTGGATCGTCCTGAACGATTTTACTTAAACGCTTTGAAATGACCCTATTAGTATATGTGTACGAAATGTCTTCGTACACACTGATCATCCCGTACGAACTAAGTTCGTCCGGTACGAACGGTTATTACAAGGTCGGTTCTAGAAACTGCTGAAAACCGTTCTAAGTCGGTTAATCGTATGGACGAAAATTTGTTCGTCTGGACGAAAATTTTACAGAGGACCAATCGTCATGTACAATAATTTAATTTTGTCTGGACAAAAATTTTTCAAAGACCAGATCATCCTGGGACTATAATTAATTTCGTCTGGACAAAAATTTTACAGAGAGCAACTCGTTTTCTGACGAAATTTCTTCTCGGACGAATAGGACTTAGAAAATTTTTTTTTAAGCCAGTTCCTATTCGTTCCATGTGCTCAATAGGAGATAACTGTCTGATCGTCCCGTACGATCTGATATCATCCCGTACGATCAGTATAAATTTTATATGATCTCTTTATATGTGTATATGTTTTTATTCACTCAAATTACAATCACTCTCTTTCAATTTTATTTCAAAGAAAAGTACAAGCTTCAAATTCACAAAGTATCTCATGTTGAATTTGATTTGAAGTCATCATAGTCTGGAGTTTGATTTTCCTAAAATGTTAGTACACACAAGAGCAAATACAAATCTTCTAAAATTGTTAGGAGATAACTACACATTTGAACAATAATATTTGGAATCATCAAAACTATACAAGTTACAAAAATGTAAGGCATGCAAATAGACCCTATCTTAACACTTAGTAGAATTGGATTGACAACGCATAGCATTGAAAAAGGATAGAAATTTAAAATTTGATAATCCAAACTCAAGTTCTTTAAAAAGGCTAAAAAACTTTTTAATTCAATATCTAGATCAAGGAATAAATTAGAAAAAGAAACAATGATTTTTCAAAAACTCCTTCCATAAAATATATCTAATAGAAGATCAATGCACAAATTTTTGAATCAAGAATCAAGATTTTCAAGCTCAAGTATCGAAAGTATCAAGGGTTTTCTTGAGTTTTTTAAGAAATACAAGAATGGTAAGCATTAACTTTGTAGGCTCATTTTATGCCTCTTGACAATTGGTTGGCGCACTGCGCATCTTTTTGATATACTTTGTGTATTATATATTTTCAATTTGGCGTCATTGCGCATCTTTTATTTTTGGCATCATTGGCCAATTTTTTTAATATGCTACCTTTCTGAAATCTTAAAAACAAAGGAAAACCCATCTTAGTGACAAAGCGAATTGCTTGATTAAGAAAATTATGAGTTAGATTAAAAAACATGCAAAAGATTTCTATGCGATAAATAAAATGTAGGGAGATAAAAAATTTTGTTTCAAAAACCAATTTAAAAGATGAAAAAGATTTTAAATCAAAAGTAGGATAAGCTCTTTTTAGGAAATAGAGATTGAGAATAAAAAACATGAGTTTCCTTCCTTTGACTGTTTTAGAGAAGTCAAACACAACTTACCAAAGTTTAAAAATAAAACATGAAGTAGATTTTTTATTTTTAGAAAAGTGAATGTGTGTGTTGATGAGAGAAAAAATTTCACAGAGACAAAAAGGATTGAACAAAAATTAAAAAGCACAAAATGAAAAACATAAAAACAAAAACACAACAAAAAAACACGAAAGGCTCTTAACCATTATCTCTCTCCTGGTCCGATGCTTCAGAGATCAGATCTGCCCATGAGATTTTTTGCCTTTCATTATTTTGCTAGTTTAAATTTTGCTTCGCCTTGCCTTTTCTTTTGTAAGAAGAATTTTTAAATTAGGGCACTGATTTTTCATATGTCCAGGTTTCCTACATTGAAAACAAATAATGTCAGAGGAAATATTAACATCCTTACCATTTTTACCTTTTTTCCACTTTTGTTTATGCTTTGGTGAGCTTTGTGATTTGCTTGACACGTCATTGCCTTCGTCACCAACTAGGCTATCTCTTTCTATATCTTCTGCTTTTAGAATAATTATTTCATCTGCATCCAAAAGTCTTTGACCCAAACCTTGCTCATAGGCAATGAGTGAGCCAATCAAATTATCAATAGAATTTACATTCAAATCTTTAGATTCACAACTAGAAATAACTTTAGAATCAAATTTATCCAGTAGACATCGAAGAATTTTGTTAACTTTTTCAAACTTTAAAAAATCTTTTCCTAAAACATGCAATGAGTTTACAATTTGAATGAATCTGGTATACATGTCTAAGATCGTTTCAAAAGATTTTATGGAAAATAATTCAAAATCATGCATTAACAAAGTCAACTTGGATTGTTTGATTTCACTAGTGCCTTCGTATATGGTGTGCAATTTATCCCAAACTTTCTTACCGGTAGTGCACGTGGATACTAACATAAAATCATCAGAATTTAAAGCACAGAAAAGCAATTTAAATATTTTGCATTCAGTTGAGAATTCAGTTGTTCTTTCTTATTCCATTGATTAAAAGGAATATCAGTTTTAACTCCATTAACAATACGTGATGGTGATGAATAACCAGTTAAAATCATATGCCACATGCGAAAATCAATCGATTGCAAGAAAATAGACATGTGAGTTTTTCAAAAATCAAATGACATATTTTCAAATAAAGGAGGTTTGGTGATTGAATAACCTTCCGTAATAGTACGATTAGCCATGGATCGAAATTCAAAAGCTTTTAAAAACTTATTTTATGAAAAATTGCTCTGATACCACTTAAAAGTGCTCTGATACCACTTGAAAGTTTGTTAGGGATGTTAAGCCCTATAGAACTGGCCCAAGGATAATTAAAAGAGAAAGGTGAATAGAAAAACTTTAAAACCAAAGTGAAAACTCAAACCAAAATCACCACAGAAATCAAAGTGCGAAAGAAAATAATGCGGAAGCAATAATAAAAAAAGAACACACCGAATTTATAGTGGTTCGGTCAAATCTTGACCTACGTCCACTCCTTGGAGACACCCTCCAAGTATTGCACTAAAACAAGTGTCTCTCCTTTATCCCCCACAGCTAGGCGGAGAAGCCCTTACAAAATCACTTCCACCTTCCCCGGTGCGGCGGAGTCGCCGGGTCCTTTGACACTAAAGAGATCTTCTTCTTTGGTGAACTTACCTCGAGACAAGCCTTGAATCCGATGGTACTAAGGTGCGAGTTCGCCGGAGCAACCATATGGATCCCCCACCACACTTCCTTGAGTTCCTCCCCCTCACAGGATCTTCTCCCTCTCAAACTCCACCCTTTCTTCTCTCCCTTTCAATCTCTCTCTTCAAGTTTCCCCCACAAGAATGAAGCTACAATGGCTTCCAAAGTGCCTTGCCATAGCTTAAAAAGAAGCTCTCAAAATGAGCTCATTAATGCAAGTTGCCGCCATTATCGTCCAGGACGATAGCCAAATCGTCCTGGCCGATTAGTTCAAATATGAGAAAAATCATCCTGAATATCGCCCTGAAATGAAGCTGGACGATGTCTAATCATCCCGGACGATCTTGAGATCGGCCTAGATGAATCCCCCATTAATTGCTTTCCAAAACTGCCTGAGAAATTTTGGAAAAATTGACCTGGATCGGCTAGGACGATATTTTATAGTTCAGGCCGATATACCAGGACGATATCCAAAAATAAGATTTTCCTAAGTAGATATGGTGGCAGATTCTTGCTAAATTGAGCCGATCGTCCTGGCCAATACAAAATCGTCCAGGACGATGTGTTTTGCATAAAGACGACTGTTTTAATGAGGATGCCCTAATTAGAGTTTCTACTTTTGTCAGATCATCCAGGACGATATAAATATCATCCCAGACGATGTTACCAAAAATAGAAATCTTTTAGGGCACAACAAAAAATCTTCCAAGTTACAAATCATCAGATGACACATCACATACAACAGACTCAAGAAAGAAAAAAGATTACAAACTGACACAGACCTAGTCTACCCAATCTTGAGCTGGTTCCAGATTGCAGTCTGATCGTGTGGACCTGAAACGTTAGCACATAAGGCAATCGTAGAGAAATAAGGAATGTTTGCTATCATCAAAATCATAGATCCGCAACATTATTAACTTTTTTTTTTTGAAAGAACTCTCAATAGCACTCCTCTTGAAACTTTATCATATGCTTTCTTTAAATCTACAAATGTACATATGTAGATCCTCCTTAATCTCTCTATATTTGTCCACCAAACCTCTCAAAAAATGTATGGCTTCCATAATAGATCTACCAAGCATGAATCCAAACAAATTTCATGAAAAAAAACTTACAATCGACGGGCAATTGAAGGGAGACGGAACACGGAAACTCACGGTCGGCAATGGAGCTCTCGCCGACGAGGAAGGCTATGGCCGTCGGCGATGTCCGGTGACCGTCAACAGAGCTCGGCGACATCGATCTACAGCAAGCGACGGTGGGCGAAGAGGGAAACAGCGGAGATGCAAGAGAAACGAATGAATGAAATGATCAGCCAAAGGGGATCGGGTTCAGAAATAAGGCTTTCGCCGTTGAATTTTCCAGCTTCCCAGACGCCGAAAAACATTCCGGCACATTTTGCGCCGGTTTTAAGTCGTTAAGTTTAAAAATGCCATAAACTTTCCTTTGCACAATGTGCCGCTACAGGCGCCGTATTTACCGATGCAAATTATTCTGCCGAAAAATCTAACGGTAATCGCGTGTTTTCCCGTAGTGTATTGCTAAAATTTTTGCTTTGAGAATGAAGGATGTTATGCCCTTAATTATTCATTATAGTCAATCTAGTTTTATTAAGAAAATGATCTCTACTGATAATATTATTCTGGCTGTGAAATTATGAGAGGGTTTAATTGTCAGAATAAAGAGAAATTCTTCTGCTCCAAGTTTGATATTCATAAAACTTTTAATTCAGTTTCTAGGGATTTTCTTTTTAATAGGATGGCTCAAAAATGCTTTCCTCCAGTCTTTATTTCTTGGATTAAAGGGTGCATTGATGATACTAATTTCTCTATTGTCCTTCATGGTGCTCTTAATGGTTTTTTTGGTTCCTTCTCTGACATTCTCTAAGGTTGTCCTTTTTCCCCGTATCTTTTTTTGTATATTTATGGATGTTTTTTCTAATCTCAAATGGTTAATTTTGAGGGTATTATGGCTGGTAAGAATTCCATATCTCATTTATTATATGTAGATGATGTTCTTGTTTTTTGGTAAAGCTTCTATTAGGAACGCTCTCAAGTTAAATGAGATTTTAGATTATTTTTATAAGGTGTCTTGGCTTCAGGTTAATCAAGGTAAAAGTTCCATTATTTTTTTCTAAAAATTGTGTTTAAGCTCAAGTTATTAGTCAAATTCTGGGTATCCATATTTCCCAAAATACTTTGAAATATTTAATTCTTCCAATTTCTTGTAAAAGTCTTTTAATTTCTGACTTTCAACGGTTAATGAATAAAATTACGGATATGCTTACCGGTTGGAAAGATAGAATTTTATCTTTTACTGGTAGAGTTCAATATATTAATTTTACTATTAGTAACATTATTTCTTATTGGGTTAGATGGCTTTTGTTATTGAAAACTTGTTTCTATTTTTTTAAAAAAGCTTGTTATAATTTTCTTTTTTATGGTGAGGTTAATATTAGAAGGATTCATATGATTGCTTGGAAAGAATTTACAGGCCTAAGAAAGTGGGAGGGCTTGGGATTACTAGTCTGACTGTTTTAAGATTTATTTTTAGTTGTTCTCTTTTTTGGATGATTGTTAATAATCTGAGTCCTCTTGCGGTTTGGGTTAAATTTAAGTATATTTCTTGTTGTAAGCCTTGCTCTCCTAAAGATTCTAAATTTTGGAAAGATATGTGTGTTATTGCTAGAGATATTAAAAATAATATACCTTTTAATATGGAAGAATCAAGTATGTTATCTTTTTTTGGGATCCTTAGATTAAGGGGAAGGCTCTGCAAGAACTTCTTTCATCTTATGAGGCTTCTTCTTTACAATATAAGATGGCTGGTGATTGGATTTATAATGGTATGTGGGTTATTCCTAGTCATATTCTGGATCATATTGCTCAGGAGATTTTGAAAATTCTAATTCTTAATCAGGTTACTTCTTCTATATCTTGGGATAAGGTTAATTTTCCTGTTTTTAAAAAATTTTATTCTATCTTCTTTATTAATGTTAATATGGTTGATTGGTTCAATTATGTTTGACATAAGAGATATGTGTTAAGATTCTTTGTTTTGCATGGATGGCAATGTTGAATGGTTTAAAAATGTCGTATCTGTTGATTAAAAGGAACGTTATTGTGCTAAATAACTGTATCCTTTGTAATAGTGGGATAGAATGTCATAGACATTTATTTTTTTAATGTGATTTTTCTTTCAATATTATTTCTAATTTTGTGCCTAATATTAATTTATTTATGATTAGACCGAATTTAATTCAAACATTCAAATTTATTTGGACTTCGAATTAGAATACTAATGCTAAAAATCTTTACTTTCTCTATACTTGTTGTACTCTTTATTTTGTGTGGAAAGAAAGAAATTGCAGAATAATGGATAACAAATTCAGCAGTTAGGATTCTATATGTAATCGGATCATGTTTGCGGTTCAAGCTAAAGTTTTTAATTGGGCTTCTTTGCCTAAAATTTAGCACCTTATTATCAAGATGTGGTCGTTTGAGTGTTTTTTGGACTATGATGTATGGGCATTTTCATATTTATTTTTTTGGATGGCTATTTTAGCAACCAGTTTTTGCTGGAAGGTTGGACTAGTAACCACTGAGGTTGGCAGTTTAGTAAAAAATATGAAAGTTTTCCCTTTTGCTAAGTCTGGGGTCTTCTGGCCCTTTTTTATTAGGTTATTCTTCCTCTAATAATGTTGGGTGGCTATTGTGTGTAGGAGGATTAGAACTAATTTTTTGTTCCTGCTTACTGGTTTGATGTTTAAGGTTTTGGAACTTTGGTTCATTTGACCTGTTTTGGTCGGTGTAGGAGTTCTCTTGATTCTTTAGATTGGTTGAAGAGATTTCTAGGCCTTTTGGAGGATCCACTGGATTTGGTAATGCTGGGAAGTTTGGTATTGCTTTTATGGGGTGTCTTTTTTATTTTTGTTTTTTCCACTGATACTCTTGATTGAATTTTGTGTGTAGGAGGATTGGGAGTGTTTTTGTAAGGCTTCTTCGGTCTGGTAGTACAAAGTTGATTTAGCTTGTTGGAGGGCTTGCTTACTTTTTGGGAGACCTTCTATTTTAGTTATTTAAGATGCTACGGTGCTCACTAGGTTCGGTTGGCAGGCCTGCTTGCATTTTTGGGAGATCTTCCAGTTTTGAGATGTACAACTACCTTTTGATTATGCTGGCTATTTTGGAGTTTTTTATGAGAATTCTTTTGTTGTTGGCCTTGGGTTGCTCCTTTTTGGGGTTGTTACTTAGTCTTCTTGTTGAGGTTTTTTCTTTGTTTTAGTTCTTTTTTTAGTACTTTGTTGGTTGTTGTCTCCAACTTTATGGAAGTTTTAGGTTTAGTTTATTTCTTTTATCTTGTAAGTTTTTTCTTTCTTTCCATATTTTTTTTCATTGCTATCTTTCTCTTTATGGAATAAAATTGGGCATGTATGTCCCTACTTTTCCCAAAAAAAAAGTTGCACTAGCAATTTTATGTTTGAAAGGCATGAATATTTATCAGTACAGACCTTCCATTATGATGAATGAAATATTCTCATAATATTCAGGGTGTATCTTGATCTGATGTTAGTCAAATAAGGCATCTAAAAAGCTCATGACTGGATAGCCCACCACAGAGTGGACCAAGGCATCAATCCTTAAAAGAGTGTATCCATCTTTAGAGTGTACTGAGTTCAAATTTGTAAAATCCATGCACATTCTCCATTTTCCTATTGATTGAATCATCACCATGTTGGAAATCCAATATGCACATTGGACCTCTTTGATGAAGTTAGTAATGAGCAGCTTTCCTAATTCTCGGATGGGTCCGGTGAGTAAGGTGGTCGTTTTTCCAATCTTCTACTTGATGGGATGAGAGTTTCTACATACATTAAGTTGGTGACATATAATTATAGCACTTATGCCTAACATGTTTGTATATATCCATGCGAACACTTCAAGGCTGTTACAGAGAGTTTGTTCTAATTCATCTAGATGTTTCCTGATGAAGGAGGTACTAATTTTGAGAGAATTTCCCAGATGAATTTCTACTATAAGTATTTGTTTAATGGTCTCGGTTGCCTCAAGACTTGGACCTCGCTCTATGTCTAGTTGAGGGATTTCTTTGGAGACATTAGCTAGACTGACTGCTCATAGGTAGCAGATGTGCGATTAGGCTAGGTCAGTTTTTTCCTTAATCTTTCTCCCTTTGGATGAGAATTTAATAGTGACATGGTATGTGGATACCACAACTCTAAAGGTATTCAATAATGGTCTCCAGAATATGATGTTGTAGGTAGCTGGGGCATCGATAATGATAATGACTTCCTTGGCTATGTACTTACAGTCTCCCCCAGCCAAAATGATATGTATAGAGATTATTCCTTTGTTCTCCCTTCATTCACTAGAAATTTTGTAAAGGGTTAGAGTGGTAGGAGTGAGATGGGAAGCAAGTATATTCATCCTATCAAAATCTGCCTTGAAGATTATGTTCATTAAGCTCCCCATTTTTATTAGAATGTTGTTAATCTAATAGTCTGAGATCAAGGCTATGATGATAATGGCTTCATTGCATGGGTTCCCTCAAGCTAGCTTATCTTTGCTCCTGAAGGTTATGGGCATATCCTTAATTGGTCACGAGAATGATGTAGAGTTAACTTCTTCAATTCATAGTTTCTTTATGTATATGCGGATGCCCCTTTGATCGTCGCCCATAATAGCGAGTACTACTCTGGCGATGTGAATTACTCAAATTAGTATGGGCTCATTGTCTCATTCTTCTTCCGGGGCTTTCCCTGGTCTTCGGTCCACGTGGCAAGGATGAATTCTTCAAGCTTTCCTACTTTGATGAGTTCTTCAACCAAGTTCTGTAGATGATGAAACTCTTCAGCGTCATGCTTATCATAGTCATGGAAGACACAGTATCTCAGTGTATCCTGGGTAATGCCAATCCTCATAGGCAGCAGACACCTGAAAAATTATTTGTTCCTAATGGTGTCTACAAGTTTGATCATGGATACCTTCAAAGAAGTATAGGTTGGGTATGTTTGGGGTCATTGAGCGACCTGTCTGTGTGCCTCCTTGACCCTTGGTACTGGTGGTGCCTCTTTCCTCAGAGATCTTGTTCGAGTAGGTAACTAATATGAATACAGGTGCCATTAGTTACACTGAAAGTTTGGCCCTTGGTTCCTTCTTTCTCAAGATCAGGCTCTCTCTTTGCCCTTCCCTGGGAGGAGGTTTCTCCTCACAATAGTCCCGTAGCACGAGGCATCCATGGAGGATTAGTCACTAAATTCTATTCTTTAGTATTGAGATGGTTATTTGCATGTTCCAATAATTCTTCTAGCATCTTTGGCAATTGTAGACCAAGCATGTATAGGAAAGGATCTTCCCTCAGCCCTTGGTTCAAAGTTGCTAGGGAGACTATCGGTTCTAGGTCTTTTATGTCAAACTTATAATTCTATAACAATAATATAAAGCTTCTCAGTGACTCATCCAATTACTATATCATCTTTAATAGGACTTGTGAACTCTTTAGGGGTTGGGCATTGGTGAATTGTGCGAAAAATATTTTCTCAAATAAAGCGTAGGCGGCAATCACTGCTATGGGTAGGGGAGTGTTAAATATTTTAGCGTGATGATAAAATGACAACAATGGAGGGCGTCATCAATGTTAAGGAGGGAAGTCATAGACTCGAAGGTCGCTACGTGATCCGTGGGATTGGTCTTTCCTCTATAAGCCTCAAGGTGAAGTACCTTGAACTTGGGAGGTGCCCTTTCTTCAATGATTGACTGACGTTTATTGATTCTACTTTAGTTTCTCTTATTTATCTGATTATTTTGTCAAGATCTTCATTTATCGCTTGGAGGTGAACTGAGTTAGCAATTAAATTTGAGGCATGTTCTCTTTCTAGCGACTCACGATGAGCACCGAGGTTGGTCAGTCCTTCAGGGTTGATTGCTAGCATCGACCAGAGCATCTTGAATATACTTTAAGATTTGTTCTTCCGATTCTTGTAGTTTTGGGCAAGTGGTGTATTATGGGTGCATTGCATTCACAGGGGGGTCTTGGATTTATTGAAAAATTGAAGTGTACTTGCCTTCATCATTAGATCAATGCTCACGACACATAAGAGGATATTGAATCCTGTTTTGTCCAATTTATGATAATAGGCCGTAGTTTGGGAAACATATGGACCAAGCGCCTATAGGTGAGTATGATAAAGTCAGAATGTAGGGAAAAAAGGGAAATGATGATAGAGTATGTGGATCCAGACAAAATCAGTATTATCTAGCCAAATGTGTAGGAATAATGGATGTGAGAGCTTTGTGCTATAGAGCATAAGCTAAGAAGAAGAAAAATAGTGCATGACTTTTTGTTCAAAGATGTGAGTCTATAAGAGAAATCGAATGTGTAGATATCGATCCAAATGTTTGTGTCCCCATCCTTCCTCTTTTTCTTTTTTTGGTCTCCCCCTCAACTTTTATATGGCTTGATGATTTATGATAAATATGTATGACATATAATAGTTATTCCATCTTGTTGACCTACGTACCTATGTAAAAAAAAAAGTTGCGTGCCTATTCGGACGTCCAACCACGTCACTCTTCACATATCGTCGCTGCTCAAACCTCGCAGATCTAGTGACCTAGATGTCCGGCCACGAGCATTACATATCGATGTCATGTTTCCCACATCATCCCCATGATCTCCTATTCACGTCATTAAAAGGCCGACGGAGCAATGCTTTCGACCTCTGGCTCTTACTTTTCTCCCACTCATAAACTCCCTAAGCCCCACCAAACTACATCTCCCTCTGCCCTAAAAAACCTGTCAGCCTCCTCTATTCGGCTAGATCGACCCATCCCTGCCCTAGCCAAAGACCTCCACCTCCTTGGACGACATCTCTTCCCACCTCTGCACCAAGTAAACCCATGACCACATTTTTCCGAAGCCCTAGCAGATGCCTCCTTGCAATTCGTTTGTTAAATCGATGGGAACAATAGGAGCTTTCTTACAGTGAATGTAACATTCTCCATTTTGCACGCTTCTTCGGCCAACTCCCCTAAATCAAACGAGCAAAAAGGAAAGAATGGATGATTTACTTTAGATTTAATTGTTCCCTAATTCTATTATAATCCAGTGCATATCCTACTCTATTCCGGTCCAAATCCTGCATTTTTTTTAATTCCTTTTAATTTTAATTAATCAAAATTAAATATAAATTTATTATTATTAATTATAATTAAATAATAATTATAATTATTTATAATTAGTTAGTTAATTACAATTAATTATCTTTAATTATAATTAATTATTATTAATAAATAATTATTTAAATTAGTCAAAATTAATTATTTTAATCATAATTAATTAATAATAATGATAATTAGTTATAATTTATTGCTTAATTATAGTTAAATATCCTTAATCAAAATTAATTTTTTAATTATAATTAATTTCTAATAATAATTAGTTATAATTAATTACTTAACTATAATTAATTATCTTTAATTTTAATTAATTATTATTAATTTTAATTACTCAAGTTAATTATAAATTTATTATCTTAATTATAATTAATTAATAATAATCATAATTTGTTATAATTAATTAAATTTGTTTATAAATAATTATCTTTAATTTTAATTAATTAATATTAATTATAATTAATTATAATTAATTTAAGTTAATTAAATAAAAGAGAAAAGAAGAAAAAAATGGCTACTCCTCTCTTGCCTCGATTGATCACACCGATGTCAACGCTAACGACTCTGATGCTGGTATAAATATACAAACCCTATCCTCGGTGTTTGCAATGCGGTGAACAACTGCCAATGTGCGCTTTTCTTAGCACGATGGGAGGAAGTTCATTGTGGTGCTCATGCTGAGGTGTGTAATTCCCCCAAAGTCCTATTTTTTATGTTAGCAGCGCACCAAGGGATCCCCTATGCACACTTTTCTTAACGTGGTGTGAGCGAACTTGGTGTGGTGCTTATGGCGAGGCATATAAACCTTGTGCTCGCTTTTCTTATCACGGTGGGGCAAAATTTTAAGTACACGTACGTGGGGAAATCACTATGAATTTTAAACAAGTTCCTTTGAAGACCCATGCATGCCTTTCTTAGCATGGTGGGATTGAAGACTATAGCCGTGGTGTCTACAAACACCGACCATACATATCTTTCTTGACATGATGGGAAGGCTACGACTCCCCATATTTCCCCCAAATGGGGGATATGCTAGGATGCTACTAAAATTCAGATTGAAGTACACAAGACTTGAATAATAAGAAGAATTCACTTGAGAAGCAACACAGAGGACCGGTACTCGAATGGAAATGTACAGAACCTGAACCAATGATAAGAAATTAAACCTGAACTGAACAAACATAAGACTCAAACTAAACATCAGGGGAAAAAACCCTAAATACTAAAGTGCACAATAATGATCAAAATACAAATGAAAAATGATAATTTTGATTATTCAAAAAAATTGTCAAACCATAAGTAGGGGACTCGCAGTGGGAAACTTTCAAATGCAGCTGACTTATAATCAAAGTTAGTCAACTACGAAATAGACAAGTAATACCCACATGCTGTAATCAAAGGCCCATCATGCAAACAACAGTTAGCCTATAGATTGAGAGGATGATATTGGCAATTAATAAATAAAGACCCTAAGGAATACAAATAATGAATAATTATCAATATGATCAACTGCAAACAGGGATTAATCATCAATTCCTTAATCTACGGTATATAATAAATGAGGTTGAAAGATGCAGTGGACTTCTATAACGGTCCTTATGAGGTTGAATGCACTGTACTTGCAAACAAAAATAGCCATATGCTAAATACATGGGTGTCTCCTACACATATCCCTAACACAATCAATAGTGCATGTAGATTGAGATAACAGCACTGACAATTAATAGTGGAAGACCAGTCACTATAAATAAGTACATCATACCACCTGAGATTAGTGAAAGATGGATATGATGCAAGAACAATTGCTCTTATAAAAATACTTCCAAGAGATCTTATTGAATACACTAAATCCCTGTAAATAAACATGATCCATTTGTAGATAACAATAGTGGGTACATTGTGGAAGATCTCTATGAACACAAAAGTATACAAGAGCATATGAAAAATGTGAGCATTAGTTAACTCCTCGAAGAGAACCCTTGTATGAGGAGGGCACCCTTCTTTCTATATGAATAGAATAGATGTTTGAGAAAATTTGAACTAAACTTCCTGATGTTCTAAAATTCCTTCAAGAAATGCAAATTCCTTCAATACCTCCATATCGATCATACTATTATTCTTATTAAAGAAGTCAGGAATGACAAGAGCACTCAGATACCTCAACTTATCTTAAAGGCCAACTACTTAATTATAAAGGCATCAACTTGTAGAAACCCATAATACTATAGATCCTGAAAAGGATTATTTTCAAAGCAGCAGCCACTGATTTTAAGGGCATTAGTGAGGATGCAATCATCTAAGGTTGAAATGATTGATTGTTTATTTAAGACAACAACATAAAATGATAATGATGGAATAATGGAAGAGCTGCTTATTGATTCCTATACAAGCCCTAAAAAGACCTCTTTATGAATGAGAAAAGCGAGTCTATATCAGAACAAATTGCTATCTCGTGGCAATCAGGTGGCAATGCCATGATTCAAATGTCAAGAAAAGCAGAGAATCAATAATGAAAAACCACGGGCTGCTAGAGTATGACTCCAAGCCACTGGATCTTCAATGCTTATACAAGAAGACAGAAAGCATCAATATAGCCCAAATTAAAACCTCATGTATCTGGTAGTAATAGCCATTTATGCAGCCAGACACCCCTCAGCACCACATGTAAATATCTTAAAATGCTCCCTCACTTGTAGTGTAATATATATGCACATAGGTACACAAAAGGGCATGTGTAATAACATGACCCGTATGGGCCCTGACGAGTGTGTTGTAGGAATACACATGACATCTAGGGATGTTGCGTGGTTCAAAAAATTTAAACCTGATCCTCCTAAATAGGTAAATAGAAGTTGACAATATTCAATAAAAAATTAAAAAAAATGCGCCCAAACACCTACATGGGCCCCGACGAGTATGTTATGGGTACACATACACTACATGAAAATCTCTTCTTTCAGGCGGATTTTTAAAGTTTCCGATGAATTTCCGGCGAAATTTTGTTCGCCGAAAAATCGAGCGTCGGAAACTTTTTCCGTCGTAACAAATCCGTCGGAATGTTTTTTCGGAGGAAAAAATCCGCCAGAAACAAATTAAAAAAAAAAAGCATTATGCGGGACAAACTCGCGCCCGTCCCCGCTCCGAACCCTGCCGCCCATAACTCTAAACCCCGCCTGTGCGTGCGCGCAACCAGTGCGCGAACCCCTCTCCTGCCGCCGCCCGCCAGCGCGCAAACCCCCCGCCGCCCCGCTAGCACGCGAACCGCCCAGCCGCTCCGCCAGCGCGCGAACGCCGCCCCGCCAGAGTGCGAACGCCGCCCCGCTTGTGCGCGAAGCTGCCGTGATTCGAACCCGCGCCAGTCCCCCCCTCCGCTTGCGTTCGAACACGCGGTGGAACAACCACTTTGATGAAGAGTAAAATATGTCACAAATCAAACTATTTTAAATTTATATATAAAATTGAAAACTGAATTTAATTATTTGAAAATAAATAAATTAAAATATTTCAGTTAACTATTAAATAAATTATTAAAATTAATAAATAATTAAATATAGGTTATTAATTTTATAATAAATTATTTATTAATTTAGTAACTTTTTATATTATTTTAAAACACTTTCAAATAAATTATTGAAGTTATTAGTAAATTATTTATTATAATAAAATTGATTATAATAATTTATCAAATTATTTATTTCCATAATATTTTAAATCAGCCGGAAATTATGTCGGAAATTGCCAGAAAAAATCCACCGGAAAATCCGTCGGAAATTCTGTCAGAAAAAATCAGTAGGAAAAATTTGACCTTTATCCGTCGGAAATGCGCCGGAAAAACCGCCGGAAACAATTCCGCCGGAACTGCGCCGGAAAATTCTGCCGGTAATGGGCAGTTTTCCTGTAGTGATATGACTTTTAGGGATGCTGCACTGGTCATTAAAGGAACCCTAGTTAAAGTTCGATCGTTCTATATGGATAGATAGGAGTCGACATGACTCGAACTATCAAATAGGTATATAATTAAGGTGCCGGCAAAAATATCTATTTTATACATTCATACAAGGCCTTCAAAGTCTATGATAAAAGAAATTCATCAATAAAAATATAAAGCATATGGACCCGATCCTCTGTCGACCCATAAATAGAGTTGATAAGGTCCAATCAATAAAATATAACTGCCCATTAATTCCTCGATGATGATTGTATTTAATGTTTATATCAATCGGAGGGATTCAAATACCCTCAATTCTCCAAAAACATAAATATTTTCAAATGAATGGGACCCTCTGAACTGGGTTGTTCACCGTCAAATGGCACCACTAAAGTACGGTCATGATCAGATCCTGTATGCTCCCCAATGACATCATATCCCCTTGGATTTAAATTCCAAGCTACAAGACAACTGATGAATAAGGATAAAGAATTTGATGGGCACAAATTTTCTAACCAGCAGGTATGCTTCATTCCAAAAGTTATATTGGAGAAGGAAATATCGGGTTTAGGAAAAAAACCTCAGATTTCAGCTGAATTGAAAATTCTGGAAGTAAGTTTGGATCCGGGTGAAATAATAACTGGGAACAAATTCAATTTGTTGTCCCAGGTCTTTGCTGAAGAAGTGGGTAGAATAAATGGTGATGATTGTGGAATGCCAGACATAGAAAGTATAGTAGTTCCAGAAAATTTTTCTCAGTGAAAGAAAAGCAGATTTTAGAATCAGGATTGTCTGAACCGGAACAGCTTGAAGAGGGGAAATTATATCAGAATAATGAGTATGCTGGTATGGTAGAAGGTGTTCAAACTTGTTATACAAGGTTAGAACAAAATGTGGTGGACAAATTGGAGGCTCTTGAGTCAATGAATGCTGTATATGGAAATTCTTCTATGGAGGAACCTTGTATAGCTGAAAGTTTGGAATGCAGAGAACATAAGAAAGAGATAGAAATTCTAGATGGAATACAATTGTCTGTTACTCCTTTGACTAAGAGAAACAAAGTAAAGAGTAAAGAAGAAGTATTAGAGGAGGGGAAATTTTTTATTCCTTCCAAGGCAGGGAGTATGAAGAAAAGTTTCAAAAAAAAAATAGTAATATGTTTGGTCCAATCAAAGGGAGTCTAAGAGGTAAGAAGATGAGTATAGATGATAGTGTTAGACACACTTCATCATGTGTTTCAAGAAATGCTCATTGAATTGTTTAAAAGAATCCATGGTTGGATAGTGGAATGGATAAATAGGTTGAAGATTGTGGAAAATAGAATGGATGAAGAAGTGAAGATTCAAGGTTCCTTCGTAGTGGATGTTTATGGGATGCAATTACTTTTTTGTTCGGTAATTAGTTTCTTGTTTTCTATAGTTTTATTTTAAGCAATAGTTGGAATTTGGAAAAGGGATTTAGATTAATGGAATCTAGGTATCACTCTATTTTTTATTTTTTACCTAATTGGCAATTCTGGGATACTAATCAACCTTTTGGGTTGTTTAATTTTTGGTATCCCCTCCACTCCAATTGATTTAAAACGACTAGTAGAGGATCCTACTTTCATTATGAATTTTCCTATTTTCTAAATTTCTTCTATATGCTTAAAATAATTCAAATAATGGCTTCCTTTCTTTTCCAAAGGAATGCCTAAGCCTTTTAGTTTGTAATAGTTTTTTTATATATAATTCCATTCTATATGCATCTTTCAAAAAAAAAAAAAAAAAGAAAAAGATAAACATACACCCTAAGTCTACAAGGTACCCTTGGACGATGCATCCCATAGATGCTGACAAGGATATTTCTGTCAGGTCGGGTTGACTACCTCCTCTGACTAAGTAGACCAGGGATCACGATGGCCCGAGATGATGAAACCATGGGATCTTGATCGAGCCCATCACCACTCCCCCCGCTTTAAGTACAAGATGCTGAGATTTTAACTTTAAATATCAAACTTTTAAATACCCAAAGCCCATGCATGCTATTACTATATGCCATATATCGCATATTTATAGGTACAACATATTCATTGAAGACTAGCCTTAATCAAAAGTTCTCTCTTATGATTAAGAGGGGTAATTAATTATAAGAGCTTGTGCCTATTGGAAACCAGAAAGTTCTCTTACGTATCTACGGGCATGTGAAAATTGTCCCAGCCTGAAACCCTATCTGTAAAAAGGGTTATTGATGGAAGGAATGTTTTTATGGTGATTATAAACACCACTGCCCTACCCAGAGATCTTGTTGCATCTGGGAGATATGATGTTGGAGCTTTCTCATTTGGAGGAAAGCTTAATAGAAGCCAGAGGAGCAAGCAAAATGTAGAGTTATGCACTCAGCAGGTGCCAATACCATTCCATCTCTCCAACTTGCTAGCACGAGAGCTACAGACTAATATTTCCAAATGGAACAAGTTCGCTAACCTAAAGTGGGTGAGAAGAAATAGCTCCACCTGTGAGATTAAGCAGTCATTTTGGTCGCATTAACCTAAATCTCCTACCCCTTAGAAGATAAGAGAGCCCAAAGATCTATCTCCTCGAGTCCACCAAGTTTTAAAGATAGATCAGGAAAGAGGGCTAATGAAGAAGAAGTTTTAAAGGCCACTATTCATCAATTATAGAAGAACCCCTCCGAGGTAGAGGATATCATCTATTGTGATAGTGGAAAGGATAGGTTATAAAAGTTTGTTAGGGATGTTAAGCCCTTAAGAACTAGCCCGAGGCTAACCAAGAGGGGGGGGGGGGTGAATTGGTATTTTAAAAAAATCTTTCTTAAACCAAAGCACAATCACAAACGAAAATCACCACATAAATCAAAGTGCGGAAAAATAAATACGGAAATAAAACAAAGAAGAATCACACCGGATTTATAGTGGTTCGATAAAACCTTGACCAACGTCCACTCCTCGCTGGCACCCTCCGAGTATTGCACTAACTAAGTGACTCTCCTTTTGCTCCCACAGTAAGGCGGAGATGCCCTCACAAAAACTCCTTTCCTCCAACCCCAGCGAGGCAGAGAACCCAACTACTTTTGCTTTCTCCTGAAGCAAGCAGAGAACCCAACTCCTTTTACTTCCACCTAAAGCAGGCAGAGAACCTAACTCGTTTTGCTTCCTCCTGGAGTAGGCAGAGAACCCAACTCCTTTTGCTTCCTCTTGAAGCAGGTAGAGAACTTCGACCAATTATTGAATCTTACCTCCCTTGAACCCCCAATAACGATGGACGAAGACTGTAGAAGACGCCTTGAAAAGTTTCTTGGACCAACCTTCGTGAATCCCTCTCATAAACTCCCCCTCATAAGTTCCTCACTCTTTCTCCCTCTCTCTCCCTCTCCTCTTGGCTCTCTCAGGTCAAGACAGCAGCTAAAAGTCTTTTTGCACGAGAAAATTTGGGTCCTTTAAATAGAATTTCAAGAACATACATTATCGTCCAGGACAATATTTCTATTATCATGTACGATCAGTATAAATTAAGCTCAATCAGTCTGGACAACATGGGACGATCAGAAGAAATTTTGTTCACATTGTCCGGGATGATAGAATATCATCCTAGCCGATTAGTTCAAATACGAGCTAAATCATCCTGGTCATCGCCCTGAATAGAAGTAGGTAAATGTCAATCATCCACGCCATCATCCTGGCCGATCCTACAATCGGCCTGGCTGATGTAATCGTGAAATCAGCCTTAATTGCTTTCCATAATTGCCAGATTAATTTAGGTACAATTGTGTTGTATCAACAAGGATGATGTAATGGATCGTCCTGCCCGATGCCCAAAAATAAATTTTACCTAAATAGATCTGGCAGCTGATTCTTTCTAATTTGAGCTTATCGTTATGGCCGATACAAGGATCATCCATGACAATGTACTTAATGATGTCTGCCTTAATCAGGATGCCCAAACTAGGTTTCTATTTTTATTCGGATCATCTTGGCCAATATAAACATCATCCAGGCTGATGTACTCAAAATAAAAAAACACAAAAAATCCCTCAAGTGTGTATGTGCAAGGTTACTTACCATTAGGAACCACTTTTACAATTGACTCAAGATAAAGAAAAAACATTACAAACTGACTCAATACTAAATCTACCCAATCTTGAGTTAGTCTTGAGTTGCATTCGATCTTGTGGACCTAAAAAGTTAGTAGGAAAGGCAGACATAAAAAAATATGAATGTTTGCTATCATCAAAAGTCTAAACCATAATCTTAGATTCATAACAATCTCCCTCTTTTTGATGATGACAAACAAAATTAGAAAAGTTCAAGCAGTTTATGGCAGTTTAATAAAAATAATATTAGAAATCATCCTCGACCCCTTAAGCTTCCCCATCCCCTGGGTGGAGACGAGTACTGTGAAGGATGTTGAAGGAATTATTTGAGTAGAAGGGTGGCAGATGGTTGGGAGGAGCAGCATATTGAAGGTTGTATTTGGACTCTAGAACATATGCAATGATGTGTCCTAGAGAAAGATTGGGCTTCCTTCGATGACTGGATCTCGAATGGTAGTCAAATACTCGATGTAGTAAAAGATCAAGTCTGTGGCATTGAATTCTCTATGGGCCAGAATGTAAAACGTAGTGAGTGAAAGAAGTGGAGTGATATGGATTCGGTCGCCGACTTTGAGATGACAGAGGAGCGAAGGACATGCTGGATTGTCCTAACATCTTTAAGTAAAGAGCTAGTCTCTCCAACATGAAAGGGGGAATTGGTGCGACGAAGAAAGTGATTGGCTGTAGCCCAGTTAAAAATAATATTAGAAATCAGGGTATGCCGCTTATCCCCATTGGTGGAAAGATGTAGCAAGTTTGCACAATCCTGGTATGTGATCTCGACTGGACGTCGATTCACATACGAGGTGAGAGCAGTATATGAAGAATTGAAGCAAAGGATGGAGTAAAATTGAAAAAGAAGTTCATAATTAAAGGGTACTGCGATGGTGAAAATAAAGCACAGAGAAGTGTGAGTAAAAAGGTAGAGTATTAGATAGGAGAGGTGGACTGGATGGATTATTCGGGAGAGAGTAATGCTGCATTCTTTGAAGCGGTGGTAGGCAGCCTGATTGTCTGCTTCCCGAAAATGAGGGTCCTGTGTGACCCTCGAGGAGCTTCCAGATGTGTGTCTAGAATGCTTGCCGCCATCCATTATCAAGAAAAAGCAAGGAACATGAAGTAGAAAGCCAAAGGGAAGGAGAGGTGTGAAGAAAAGCGGATGAATTGGGCTCAATTTAAAGAATCAGCCAGATCGTCCAGGACGATCGCAGGATCATCCAGGCTTATCCGGTCCAATTTTTGTGGCTGGCCGATTGGTCAAAAAGGCGGTCAGATCGTCAGGTACGATCAGAAATCATCCAAGACGATTAGACTCAGGCGATCATCCCGAGGAGTCAGGCCAAACAACCGTTGAAAAAGTAGATCATCCAGGCTGATTAGGTGGATCGTCCAGGGCGATGCTTAATAATTGATTGTACCGATCAAATTTAAAACATTTTAAATCATGTACCACATGTATCATCCAGGATGAATTGTGGATCATCCAGAACGATTATCCAAAAATGGATCGTCCCGAGCGATTTTAAACATTTTAAATGTACTGACGCGTGTATCGTCCAAGACGAACATGTGTATCGGACGGGATGATTACAATAAATGCATCATCTAGGTTGAAAATATATCTGCCAGAACGATCAAGATGATTGTAGCAAAGGATGATCATATCATCCATGATGATAAAGGATCATCCAGGACGATGAGAGTTGAAAGTTAGAATATTCAGCAGATAGAGTTTTTGATGAAAAAAGAACATATCATCCAGGACGATATATGTATCATCCAGGATGATGTGACAAAATTTTGAAATTCAGAGGAAGGGTGGAGATGATCAGAGAATGCCCAAAAATAATAAAATCAACTAAGAACAACAACGATAAAATATGAAAAAAGGAATAAAAACAAGCAAAGAAACAAAGTTTTTTTTAATGTTTAGCAAGGCATGCATATGATAAATGCTCCAAATAATTAAATTTTAAAGATTTGTAAGATCAATGAGTTAATGAAGTCAAAATCTGAAAATGGTAGAATATCCGATCCTCTTAACCCTAGCTCGGACTTCTTTCAGGGAAAAATCATCTTTTGAAAACAAAAGACCTAACTCAGAACAAACTAATTGGGTAAAAAAAAGATCCATTCAAAACTCGCTCCAAAGAAAATATCTTATAGAATAATATACCAAAGTAATTTATCTCAATTACGGAATTTGAAATCAAGCCTTTGAAAATATGAGGTAACCCTTGAATTCTTCTAAAATTTTAAAAATTTGAAAGAGAGGTAAAATTGTCTTTTGTGGGCTCATTTTATGTCTCTTGCCAATTTGAATGGCGCACTTTGTGCATCTTTTGATTTTTGATACACTTTTGTGTATATTTTTCAATTTGGCGTCATTGCGCATCTTTTTGTTTTTGACGTCTTTGGCCTTTTTATTTTTTGTTCTTGCAAGCTAGATCCCTTTTCAAAAAATCTTAAAATATTTTTAGATGTGAGTAGATCTTTCAAATATTAGAGAAGAGAAACTCACTCTCTAATATAAGAAAGAATAGACCACAAAGAAGACTTTAGTAATTATATGATAAATGCAATGGCAAGATTTCAATTAACTTGAAAGATATATAAGAACTTTGAATATTATAAATATAAGATAGATTATTGTAGCAAGATAGAAGATATCATAATTTCAAAAACCAATTGTTAATTTGAGATAAAATTTTGTTTAGAAAAGAAAAATTATACCACTAAAAGAGGTTAGAGGGATGGAAACCATCAACAGTGTTTCTCTCTTTAATTGATTTAGAGATGTTTAAATATTGACTATAAATCTCCAAAAATTAAAAACAAGGAGAAAATATCATAAAGCAAAAAGAAACCAAAGTAAAAGCAACTATAACAGCAAATATGAAAAGCTAACATAAAAATTAAGGCAAAAAATAATAACACTAAATAGAGTAGTAAGCATGCAATTCAAAATTTTATGTAGCAGCAAGTTTAAGCAATTTATGAGCCGTGAGCCTTTGTCCAAGTATCTTATGCTCTCACGAGGTCTTTGGTGAGAGCACACCTATAAAATCATCAAATGTTAGATTTTGGAACCTAAACAAGTTTGGGTCCCTCCTTACGAAAAGAAGAATGTAATGCATTTATGTTATAATGTAAAACATACAGTTTTGGTCTCCGAACCCAATGTGTACTACGGTGAATGGTGCAAGTGTGTGTTATGTATCCTAACATGCCACATGAAAAACATCTAACACCAAGAAAAGTATTTCTTAATCGGTTAGGGTTATAATGCCTCTTCCTAGTTTTTGGCTTTAAATCACGTATTAATGTATTCCAATTTCTCTCAAGAGTATTCAATATTTCTTTAAACCTCAAGTGAGCATTTTCTAAATCAATCTCCAAACAGTGCTTTTATACTCATATTCTTTAGTAGAAGCTTTAAAATCAGATTCAAGCGAGTTGTAGGAAGCTTTCAAAGAATCATACTCAATTATTAATTCAGAATGCTTTTTATTTAAATCATCAAATTCATCAAGTAGAGACATGTGATTACTATCAATTTGAAGATGATCTTTACTCAAAATTTCATGATCTTTTTATAAGTTCAAAAACTCCAATTTCAAACTAGTGTGAGTTTTCTTAAGTTTTTTATATGATGCATGAATTTTCTCACATATTTCAAGCAATTGGTCATAGGTTGGTTGGCATACATCTTCTTGGTCAGATTGTTCAAAATCATCAGCCATTAAGCACAAGTTTGTTGTCTCCTCATTAGGTTCAGTCTCAGATGAGTCAGATGCAAACTCCGCCCAAAAAGCTTTTTAGACTCGCTTCTTATCCTTTTTGATCTTAGGTTTCTCCTCATTCTTTTCTTTGTTTGAGTGATCCTGAAGTGTAGGACAATCAGCTCTGACATGTCCAAGCTTCCTGCATTTAAAACAAACAACATCACAAGAACCTTTAAAATTTTTGTTATCCTTACATTTTCTCCAATTCTGATGATGCTTATGACTATTCCTTAGAAAATTTTTGAATTGCATAGTGATGAAGGTAACTTCATCACTTTCAGACCTGAAAGAATTTGAATTTGTTTCATTGGCCTTCAATGTTATGGTTTTCTCCTTCTTTTTCTCACCTGCATCCAAATTTCTTTGATTCACTCCTTTCTCGTAAGCAATGAGTTATCCAAGCAAGTTATATTTTGAATAAGCATTTAAATCTTTGGATTCAATAATTGCAGTGATTTTAGAATCAAAAGAGGAAGGCAATCATCTCAAAATTTTGTTGACTTTTTCATAATTAGTGAGTTCTCTTCCTAAGGCATGCAACAAAGTAACAATCTGAGTAAACCTCGTATACATTCCAGAAATTATTTCATTAGGCTTCATACAAAAAAGTTTGTAATAATGTAATAAAATATTCAAACAAGATTGTTTAACTTCATTAGTTCCTTCATAGGTGATACACAATTTTTCCCAAATCTCTTTACCAGTTGTGCAAGTTGAAACACGCATGTAATATTTGGATTTTAAAGCACAGAAAAAGCAGTTCAAATACTTTACATTAAGTTGTGCTAAATCTCTTTCATCAAAAGTACATTCAATAAAAGGTACTTCAGTTTTAATTCCATTAAGTTCACGAGAAGGTGGAGAATATCATTCTTTAATAAGCATCCACATATGATAGTCAATCAATTGTTAAAAAGTAGACATGGGACTTTTCCAAAAAATCAAAAGGAATATTATCAAACAAAGGTGGTCGTGTTATAGAATATCCTTTCGTTGCATTACAATTACCGTTGTTATCCATGGATAAAAATTTAAAAAGTTTTCAAACTTAATTTTTATGAATCCCGCTCTGATACCACTTGAAAGTTCATTAGGGATGTTAAACCCTTATGAACTAGCCCGAGGCTAACCAAGAGGGGGGTGGATTGGTATTTAAAAAAAAAAATTCTTAAACCAAAGCACAATCAAAAATCAAAATCACCACAAAAATCAAAGTGCGAAAAAATAAATGCATAAATAAAATAAAGAAGGATCACACCGGATTTATAGTGGTTCGGTCAAACCTTGACCTACGACCACTCCTCAGAGGCACCCTTCTGTTGAGTCCAGTAATTAGGTTGTTAAGCCTAAGTAAATGTCCCAAGGCTACCAAGAGGGGGGTGAATTGGTAGTTTTTAAAATTTTAAACCCTCTTAATAATAAAGTTGAACCGAAATAAAATTTTCTTTTAAAGTTAGTAGAAAAATGTTTTTCAACCACAGAGTTGTTTAAACTGAAATTTAAAGTGCGGAAACGTAAAAGCTATAAAGTAAATGACACCAAATTTATAGTGGTTCGGTTTATAACCAGACCTACATCCACTCCTCAGAGGCACCCTCTGAGTATTGCACTAATACCAATAGTGACTCTCCTTTTGCACCCACAGCAAGGCGGAGAAGCCCTTACAACACACTCTTTTCACCACTCCCCGGTGCGGTAGAGAACCGTCCGTCCTTTTACACAAAACCCAGTGTTGGCAGAGAACCGTCGTCCTTTCACACCCTCCAAGTGTAGGCAGAGAACCTTCGTCCTTTCACACTCTCCTAGTGTGGGCAGAGAACCCTTCGTCTGTTCACACTCTCCAAGTGTGGGCAGAGAACCCTTCGTCTGTTCACACTCTCCAAGTGTGGGAAGAGAACCCTTCGGCTGTTCACACTCTCCAAGTGTCGGCAGAGAACCGGATCTCCTTGACAGATCTTCTCACAAGAATCTAGAAGGAAGAAAGAAAAAGAGTGAAGAAATCCAATTTCACAAGTAGAGACTCTTACCTTAGCAATCTAAGTGAAGCCTTCTCGCTCCAGTGGTAGGAATCCTTCTTTGAATGCTCTCTTCCACTCTCTCCTTAGCTATTCTCCCAAGAGGCACGAAGATCAAATGACAAAAAGATTGGGTGGCAGTCTAATTTGGACTATTTATATAAAAGACAAGTGAAACCGCCCAAAAACTGCAAATTTTCAATTCTGTACGCAGTGGATCGTCCTGTACGATCCTGGATCGTCCTGTACGATTTTACTTAAACGATCTGAAACGACCCAATTTGTATATGTGTACGAACTGACTTCGTACAGCTGATCGTCCTGTACGAACATGGTTCGTCCAGTACGAACGGTTATTACAAGGTCGGTTCTAGAAACTGCTGAAAACTGTTCTAAGTCGGTTTATCGTTTGAACGAAAATGTGATCGTCTGGACGAAAATTTTCCATAGAGCCGATCGTCCTGGACGATTATTTATTTCGTCTGGACGAAAATTTTCCAGAGAACCAATCGCCGCGGACGATAATTTGTTTTCGTCTGGACGAAAAATTTTGCAGAGAACTGATCGTCCTGTACGATATTTATTTTTCGTCTGTACGAAAATTTTCCAGAGGACTGGTCGCCTCGTACGATGGTAAAATTCGTCTGGACGAAAATTTTGCAGTGAACCCATCGCCTGGGACGATGATAAATTTCGTCCTGGACGAATAGGACTTAGAAAATTTTTCAAAGCAAGTTCCTATTCGTTCCAAGTGCTCTATAGGAGATAACTGACAGATCGTCCAGTACGATAAATATCGTCCTGTACGATCAGTATAGAATTTCAAGATCTCCTTATTTGTGTGTGTGAGATTTTATTCACTCAATTACAATCACTCCCTTTCAAAATTAATTCAAAGAAAAGACAAACATCAATTAAACAAAATATCTCATGTTGAATTTGAATTGAAGTTTTCGTAGTCTGGAGTCTGATTTTCCTGAAATGTTAGTACACACAAGAGCAAGTGCAAATCTTCTGAAATTGTTAGGAGATAACTATACATTTGAACAATAATGTTTGGAATCATCAAAACTACATAAGTTGCATAAATATAACTCATTCAAATAGCAACTATTCAAACAATCTCCCCCTTTTTGATGATGGCAAAACAATTATTATTAGTATGGTTTTCAAGTTAAAACACATCTTTTATCTCCTAAACTCCCCCTGAATTTATGAGTACATTAAAATAAGGAGGCATTTAGGCATTAAGGAACAATATTTAACGAACAAAATTTTTTTTTTTTTTTTTTTTTTTTTTTTTTTTTTCAAAAATTTTAACACAAACTTGCAACAAACAGAACAACTAAAAAGAGAAAACACAAAAACATACACAAACTAAAAAACATACAACTAAAAAATACACAAACTAATAATTTCTCCCCCCTTTTGACAGCAACAAAAAGTGAAGAAGAAATGTAAGTAATTGTATGAAAATTCATTTGAATATTTAATCTAAATGGTGATTGATATAAGGTATGCAATTTTCAACTAAAAACATTAGGTCAATCATAGAAATTCAGGAGATTCAAAAAGTGATATAACATTGTAAGTAAGAAGAATTTTAGCAAAAGACATGATTCAATTTAGACATTTCAATATAGAAAATCATTACAAGAGAGATGAAGAAAAAAATTCTATATTTCAAAATTCAATAGAATATAAATGAACATAAGATCAATTTGAATTAAGAGATTGAAAGAATTTGGAAAGAAGAGAATTACCACATGTGGCGCTTTGCGCATCTTTTTCAAATTTTTGAGCACATTTTTGTGCATCTATTGATATTGAGCTGATTTTGTGCCTCTTTTTCATATTTGCGAACCATTGCGCATTTCTTTTGATTTTTGTACTTTTTGTACAATTTTCAAGAGTAATTTAGACCAATTCTTTCCAAAATCAATAATCTAAAATTTCAAATATTTCTAAGTACATAAATATTATTTGAACAAGGAAATACAAAATAAGTAAACATCTAAATTGCAATAATAATTTTAACTTTTATGTAGTCTAAATGAATAGACATGAATTTAAAAATTCTAATTACAACAAGTTATAAACAACTTTTAAATTTAGAAAGACTAGATTTTCTAATGTAGATAATCTCAAATTACATTCTAATTTAAGCACTATGAAGATTAAATAATACTAATGAAATTCATAAAAATTAATCACATTTCAATAACAAATCAATACTGAAACAAGTGCGAAATGCATTGATTTATATGAAAGGATTACATTTCACAAAAGCTAAACACAACTTAAAATAAAAGACAAAACATACACTTAACAAAAAACATTAACATAACAAGACATAAAAAAAATGAGTAAACTAACACAACAACACAACAAAAATACAACACAAGTACAACAAAAACACATAAAATCATCTCTACTGTTCTGGAGGAGGAGGAGGAGGAATGCTACCGAAAAGGTTAAAGTAGGAGGCCATCAACATTACATTGGTATTGATATCATGTACTTCATTTCTAATAACACCAATGTCATGTTGTTGCTGCACAAGTTGAGCATCAAATTGATCAAATCTTTGATCAATATGAGTCTCTAATCGATCAAATCTCTCAATCAGATTCTGATAATCTGACTGAGGTGCAGAGGTATGCTCTCCTTCTTCTTCTTCTTCTTCTGAAGCACTGTCATGTGCTTTCCCTTTTTCTTTTTCCTCCTTGAAGAGCAGTCTGAATGATGTGTTGTTATAGTAAACTGGCTCTTCATATTCCTCATCAGGATGCACTATATTGTATTTCTTCTCCAAAATATAAGTAATTAAGTGCCCTAATGAAATGTTCTTCTTCCTCTTCTGATCAGCATGTCCTATTTCTGAAAGCCCATAGATATGATCTATGATGAGTTGGGCTTCATCAATAGGATGTCTTGACATGATTAAAAAAGTTAGACAAGAAAGGAGAGGAGTGATGTTAATCCTATCACCAGCTTTAGGAATAATTGAGGATCTAAGGATATGCTGGATGATTCGGGCATCTTGGGTCATACCTGAGACTCTAGCAACATGATTGTCAATCGCATTTCCTCTAATTACCCTATTGATTTCAAACCATTTGAAGGAGTTTTCTGACATTAGGGTGTGGGCTCTATATCCCTCAGTTCTTAAGTTTAAAAAATGCACCAAGATCGTGCTTGGTGATCTCAACTTTTTTTCTTAAAAACAAAAGAACTAATGATAGAGTGGTCAGAATTGAAACTCATGTTGGCAAGAAAGTAATGGTAGGTTTGTTTATTGTAGAAGTGGACGAGAGAAAGAATGAACTGAAATTGGGTTGAGGCGAAGAGGTGCATTACCCTAAATTTTAACTCTGCTGGGATAAGAATGCGAGACGGAGTGATTTTTTGCGGAGGCAAAACGAGGAAAAGATTCTTCATTTTGCCTTGGAAAGAAAGTTGTCTGGGGCATTCCTATTTGGTTTTTTTCACCAAAACCTTTTGTCTTTTGCTAGAGGAGGCCATTGTTGATTTGATGTTGAAAGGGATTGAAAAGGAAATTTGAAAGTGTGATTGTTAAGTTTGAAAAGCCTTCATATTTAAAGGAAAACGATACTTTCGTCCTGGACGAAAATATTCGTCCTGGACGAAACATAATAGTTCGTCTGGACGAAGTATGTTCGTACAGACGATCCAATTCGTCCAAAATGTAACGGCTTTTCGTATTCAACACAACTTACGATGCGTCCCTTCGTACAGGCTTTTTGACTTGACCGATCGTACAGACGAAAAAATTTCGTACAGACGATCGAAAAGTATTTCGTTTTAATGACTCTTGAAAACCGTCCCTTACAATGAATCGACACATGTTCGTCTGGACGAACAAAAATTTCGTACAGACGAAGTTCGTATTAAAAACTGTTTTATCCACTCAACCGCTGCATTCAATCGTCCCGACGTTTGAGAGCAAAAAAAAAATTCGTCCTGGACGATCACAGATCGTACAGACGATCCAATAAAAAAACTGCTCTCTAAAACGGTTTAAAAATTTTCGCAAACTGTTCCTTTACACATCGTCCCGTACGAAAATATTTCGTCCTGGACGATTTCCTCCAAAAAAAAATTTTTTTGATTTTTGATTTTTTTTTTTTTTTTTTTTTTTTTTTTTAAAATAAAAAAAAACAAAAAACAAAAAAACATCAGAAACACAGAAAACATAAAAACAAAAATCACAAAACCAAAAAACAATTCATACAAAAATTCACAAAATTACAAAAACAAAAAACACAACAAGTATCAATGTTGCAAAGACATTTTAGTTAAGCATTCAAATCAATAACACCAAGCCTTGTTCTTAAAGTACTGAAGGTATCAAAGGCTAAAGGTTTTGTAAAAATGTCTGCAAGTTGATTTTCAGTTGAAACATGTATGAGTTCAATTTCTCCTTTGGATACGTGATCCCTTATGAAATGATGCCTTATATCGATGTGTTTGGTTATAGAATGTTGAATAGGATTTTTTGAAATACAAATAGCACTAGTATTGTAACAATAAATTGGAATAGTGCCTATAGTTAATCCTAAGTCAATCAACTGTTGTTTTAACCAAAGTACTTGTGCCACACAACTTCCTAATGCAATGTATTCTGCTTCTGCAGTAGATAGTGCCACTGAATTTTGTTTTTTACTAGACCATGAAACTAATGAATTTCCAATGAATTGACATGTTCAAGAAGTGCTTTTCCTATCCACTCTACAGCCTGCAAAGTCAGAATCTGAGTAACCAATAATTTCAAATGAAGAGCTAAACTTAGGATACCAAATTCCTAAGTTTTGAGTTCCTAGTAGATATCTTAAAATCCTTTTTACTGCTGTCAAATGTGATTCTTTTGGATCTGATTGAAATCTAGCACATAGGCAAACACTAAACATAATATCTGGTCGGCTAGCAGTCAAGTAAAGTAAAGATCCAATTATCCCTCTAAATTTCTTTTGATCAACAGATTTTCCCTTAAGGTCCTTATCCAACTGAACTGAAGAACTCATTGGTGTACTAACAGGTTTAGCATTGTCCATTTCATATTTTTTGAGGATGTCCTTAATATATTTTGTTTTGACTAAGAAAAGTACCTTCCTCAAGTTGCTTAATGCTAAATCCTAGAAAGTAATTTAAATCTCCCATTAGACTCATTTCGAATTCATTACTCATTGTTTTAGAAAAATCATCACAAAGATGTTTATTTGAAGATCCAAAGATGATGTCATCCACATAAATTTGAACAATAAGTATATCCTTTCCAATTTTTCTTAAAAAGAGAGTTGTATCCACACTTCCTTTTTCAAAAGATCTTTCAAGTAGGAAGGTGCTTAACCTCTCATACCAAGCCCTAGGTGCCTGTTTCAATCCATATAATGCCTTTTTTAATTTGAAAACATGATTTGGAAATTTAGAATTTTCAAAACCTGGAGGTTGTTCTACAAAAACATCTTCTTCAATTACTCCATTTAAAAAGGCACTTTTAACATCCATTTGAAACAATTTAAAACCTTTAAAACAGGCAAAGGCTAGTAAAACCCTAATTGCTTCAAGTCTAGCTACAGGGGCAAAAGTTTCCTCAAAATCAATTCCTTCAATTTGATTATACCCCTTAGCTACTAATCTAGCCTTATTTCTAATGACTACTCCTGAGTCATTCATTTTATTTTTGAACACCCACTTGGTTCCAACAACACTTTGATCTTTTGGCCTTGTAGTTAGTTCCCAAACTTTATTTCTTACAAATTGATTTAACTCTTCTTGCATGGCCAATATCCAAAATTCATCTGAAAGTGCTTGATCAATGTTAGTGGGTTCAATAGTTGAAATAAAGGCTGAATGATTGACTTCCTTGTTTAATCCACGCCTAGTTCTAACACCCTCACTTGGTTCACCTATAATTAATTCCTTTGGGTGATTTTTAGAAAATCTCAAATCTCTAGGCAAAGGGTCTTCTCTTTCTATATTTTCTTCCACATTTTCTTCCAAATTTAATCTATCAATCTTTTGGGAGTTTTTTCTTCAATTTCTTCTTCAACAACTTTTGGCTCTTCCATATTTTCATTTTCATCAAAAACAACATGTGTGGTTTCTTCAATGACTAAAGTTCTTTTGTTGAATACTCTATAAGATTTTCCAACACTTGAATATCCAACGAAAATTCCTTCATCTGATTTTGGATCAAATTTTCCTAAGGCAGATTTTCCATTATTATGTATGAACACCTTGCAACCAAATACATGTAAATGAGACAAATTTGGTGTTCTACCTTTTTACCAATTCATAGGGTGTTTTATTCAAATTTGATCTCACATTTACCCTATTCAGAACATAGCATGCAGTGCTAACCGCCTCAGCCCAAAAATATCTAGGAAGAGAGTATTCTGCTAACATTGCTCGGGCGGCTTCTATTAATGTTCTGTTCTTTCTTTCAACTACTCCATTTTGTTGAGGAGTTCTAGGTGCAGAAAAATTGTGATCAATCCCCTTTTCTTTACAGAAATCTTCAAATCTTTCATTTTCAAATTCTCCTCCATGATCACTTTGTATAGAAATTATTTCACATCCTAGTTTTCTTTGTATCCAAGTTGAAAAATTTCTGAATTCCTCAAATGATTCACTCTTATGAAAAAGAAATTTAACCCAGGTGAATCTTGAAAAATCATCTACTATTACAAATCCATATACCTTTCCTCCTAGACTAACCGTGCTTACAGGTCCAAAAAGATCCATGTGAAGAATTTCTAAAGGTTTACTGGTCCTAAGATCTTTATTGGACTTAAAAGAGGACTTCACTTGTTTTCCTAATTGACATGCATCACATAAGTGGTCCTTAGTAAAGTCTAGTTTAGGTATTCCTCTAACCAAATTCTTTTGGGTAATTTTTCTAAGATTTTTCATACTAGAATGACAAAGTCTCCTATGCCAAAGCCATGATTCATCAGAAACAGTTTTCAAACAAAAAGCAGTAGGAGATTGAATACAATTTAAATCTAGCATGTAGACATTGTTCACCCTTTTTCCATTTAAAACAATTTTCCCATTTAGGCTAATTATGCAGCTAGTAGGTAAAAATTTTACATTATAGCCCTTATCACATAGCTGACTTATGCTAAGCAAATTATGTTTTAAGCCTTCAACTAATAAAACATTATCTATGAAAAAGTTTTTCAAATTTCCAATCATACCTGATCCAACCACCTTCTTTGTGGTATTATCTCCAAGTGTAACCTTGCCTCCACTCCTGGTTTCCAGCGTTATGAATTGAGCAGTATCTCCAGTCATGTGCTTAGAACATCCGCTGTCCAGGTACCATATACTCTCACGAGGTCTTGTGTGAGAGTATACCTGCAAAATTCTCAAATGTTAGACCTGGGAACCCAAACTAGTTTGGGTTCACCTTTATGAAATTTATAATCAGATGCATGTGTGATATGTCTAGGTTTATGCATCTTAGTTCTCCACACCAAATTAGGTTTCATCTTTAAAGTGCAGGTGTGAGATATATGTCCCAAAAATCCACAATTGTTACATTTAACATTAGGAAAAATATTCCTATGTTTTCTTTCATATGATTGTCTTCTAAGGGATTTCATGAATTTAGGATAATATTTAGGATTTGTAAAATCTTCAAGTTTAGGGGGGATCCTATTATCCTCGAGAGCTCTTATAGTAAGTTTGTAAAATGAATTCATATCCTCCAAGATTCGATTTGTATAATTGATTCTATATGTCTTGTGCTCAGATTCATCCTTAAATTTCTTAAATTCTTTTTCAAGTTCAGCATAGGATGATTTTAAATTTTCAAAATTTTTATTCAAGTCATCATATTCATCAAGTAGTTTCATGTGGTTGCTATCAATTAAAGCATGATCTTTCCTAAGGATTTCGTGTTCCTTATTAAGCTCTTCCAATTCTAAAACTAAACTAGAATGCATCTTTTTAGTTTTCCTATATGCATCATGCATGTGTTCAGAAACTTCAAACAGTTCATCATAGGTTAAATCACATACCTCTTCTTGATCTGATTGTTCAGCTTTATCTGCCATCAAGCAAAGGTTGGTGACTTCTTCTTCGTTTTCAGTCTCAGATGAGTCTGAAGCTGAGTCCGCCCAAAAAGCCTTTTGAAACTTCTTCTTGCCCTTCTTTACCATTGGTTTCTCCTCTACCTTCTCCTTGCTAGGAGTGGCTTTAAGTTTTGGACAATCAGTTTTTATATGACCTGGTTTCCTGCATTCATAACAAATCACTTCATTAGAAACCCCTGCCATTTTTGTTATACTTACCTCTATTCCATTGCTGGCGTCTCTTCTGCTTCCTCTTTAAAAAGCTTCTGAATTGTCTAGTCATCAGTGCTATATCGTCTTCATCCTCAGGTTGTGAGTGTTCACTTTCTGACTCTTCCACATTTAATGCAAGATTCTTTTCCTTTCTTGGTTCACCTGCATCAATCTTTCTTTGACTTACTCCTTGCTCGTAAGCAATGAGTGAACCAAGAAGATTGTCAATAGAATAAATGTTCAGATCTTTTGACTCTGTAATTGCAGTAATTTTAGCATCGTATGCAGTAGGTAAACAACGAAGAATCTTATTAACCATTTCAGCATTAGTTAATTCCCTACCAAGTGCATGCAAAGAGGTGACAATTTGAGTGAATCTTGTGTACATGTCAGATATAGATTCATTAGGTTTCATGCGAAATAATTCGTAGTCATGTAACAAGATATTGAGTCTTGATTGCTTAACCTCATTTGTCCCTTCATAAGTAATACAAAGTCTATCCCATATGTCTTTTCCGCTTTTACAAGTGGAAACTCGCATGTAGTCTTCAGATTTTAAAGCACAAAAGAAACTATTTAAACATTTCGCATTTAATTGTGCTAAGTCACGTTCTTCTATAGTCCAATCTGCATAGGGTGTATCTACCCTAATTCCATCAACTAATCTAGTTGGTTTTGTGTAACCTTCCTGGACTAGCATCCACATGCGATAATCAAGTGACTGTAAGAAAGTAGACATGCGTGTTTTCCAAAAATCAAAAGGAATATTGTCAAACAGTGGAGGTCTAGTGATAGAGTAACCCTCAGGTGTGTTTCGGTTTCCAAATGTAGCCATCTACGTTAATCAAAAAGTAGTTCAAACTTATGATTTTGAAACTCTGCTCTGATACCACTTGTTGAGTCCAGTAATTAGGTTGTTAAGCCTAAGTAAATGTCCCAAGGCTACCAAGAGGGGGGTGAATTGGTAGTTTTTAAAATTTTAAACCCTCTTAATAATAAAGTTGAACCGAAATAAAATTTTCTTTTAAAGTTAGTAGAAAAATGTTTTTCAACCACAGAGTTGTTTAAACTGAAATTTAAAGTGCGGAAACGTAAAAGCTATAAAGTAAATGACACCAAATTTATAGTGGTTCGGTCTATAACCAGACCTACATCCACTCCTCAGAGGCACCCTCTGAGTATTGCACTAATACCAATAGTGACTCTCCTTTTGCACCCACAGCAAGGCGGAGAAGCCCTTACAACACACTCTTTTTTCACCACTCCCCGGTGCGGTAGAGAACCGTCCGTCCTTTTACACAAAAACCCAGTGTTGGCAGAGAACCGTCGTCCTTTCACACCCTCCAAGTGTAGGCAGAGAACCTTCGTTCTTTCACACTCTCCTAGTGTGGGCAGAGAACCCTTCGTCTGTTCACACTCTCCAAGTGTGGGCAGAGAACCCTTCGTCTGTTCACACTCTCCAAGTGTGGGCAGAGAACCCTTCGGCTGTTCACACTCTCCAAGTGTCGGCAGAGAACCGGATCTCCTTGACAGATCTTCTCACAAGAATCTAGAAGGAAGAAAGAAAAAGAGTGAAGAAATCCAATTTCACAAGTAGAGACTCTTACCTTAGCAATCCAAGTGAAGCCTTCTCGCTCCAGTGGTAGGAATCCTTCTTTGAATGCTCTCTTCCACTCTCTCCTTAGCTATTCTCCCAAGAGGCACGAAGATCAAATGACAAAAAGATTGGGTGGCAGTCTAATTTGGACTATTTATATAAAAGACAAGTGAAACCGCCTAAAAACTGCAAATTTTCAATTCTGTACGCAGTGGATCGTCCTGTACGATCCTGGATCGTCCTGTACAATTTTACTTAAACGATCTGAAACGACCCAATTTGTATATGTGTATGAACTGACTTCGTACAGCTGATCGTCCTGTACTAACATGGTTCGTCCAGTACGAACGGTTATTACAAGGTCGGTTCTAGAAACTGCTGAAAACTGTTCTAAGTCGGTTTATCGTTTGAACGAAAATGTGATCGTCTGGACGAAAATTTTCCATAGAGCCGATCGTCCTGGACGATTATTTATTTCGTCTGGATGAAAATTTTCCAGAGAACCAATCGCCGCGGACGATAATTTGTTTTCGTCTGGACGAAAAATTTTGCAGAGAACTGATCGTCCTGTACGATATTTATTTTCGTCTGTACGAAAATTTTCCAGAGGACTGGTCGCCTCGTACGATGGTAAAATTCGTCTGGACGAAAATTTTGAAGTGAACCCATCGCCTGGGACGATGATAAATTTCGTCTTGGACGAATAGGACTTAGAAAATTTTTCAAAGCAAGTTCCTATTCGTTCCAAGTGCTCTATAGGAGATAACTGACAGATCGTCCAGTACGATAAATATCGTCCTGTACGATCAGTATAGAATTTCAAGATCTCCTTATTTGTGTGTGTGAGATTTTATTCACTCAATTACAATCACTCCCTTTCAAAATTAATTCAAAGAAAAGACAAACATCAATTAAACAAAATATCTCATGTTGAATTTGAATTGAAGTTTTCGTAGTCTGGAGTCTGATTTTCCTGAAATGTTAGTACACACAAGAGCAAGTGCAAATCTTCTGAAATTGTTAGGAGATAACTATACATTTGAACAATAATGTTTGGAATCATCAAAACTACATAAGTTGCATAAATATAACTCATTCAAATAGCAACTATTCAAACACCTTCGAGTATTGCACTAACTAAGTGACTCTCCTTTTGCTCCCAGAGCAAGGCGGAGAAGCCCTCTCAAAAACTCCTTTCTGCCAACCCCGGCGAGGCAGAGAACCCAACTCCTTTTACTTCATCCTGAAGCAGGCAGAGAACCCAACTCCTATTGCTTCCTCCTGAAGCAAGCAGAGAACCCAACTCCTTTTGCTTTCTCCTGAAGCAAGCAGAGAACCTCGACCAATTACTGAAGCTTACCTCCCTTGAATCCCTAAGGATGAAGGACGAAGACTGGAGAAGATGCCTTGGAACCTTCCTTGGAGCAACCTTTATGAATCCCTCTCACAAACTCCCCCTCATAACTTCCTCCCTCTATCTCCCTCTCCTCTTGGCTCTCTCAGGTCAAGACAACAACTAAAGGTCTTTTTACATGAGAAGATTTGGGTCCTTTAAATAGAATTTCAAGAACCGACATTATCATCAAGGACGATATTTCTATCATCATGTTCGATCAGTACAAATTAAGCTCAATCAGCCTGGATGACATGGGACGATCAGAAAAAAATTTGTTCACTTCATCCGGGATGATAGAATATCATCCTGGTCGATTAGTTCAAATCCGAGCCAAATCGTCATGGACATCGCCCCGAATAGAAGTAGGCCGATGTTAATCATCCACACCATCATCCTGATAGATCCTGCGATCGGCCCGGTTGATGTGATCATACAATCAACCTTAATTGCTTTTCATAATTGCCAGATTAATTTAGGCATAATTGTGTTGTACTGTCCAGGACAATGCAATGGATCGTCCTGGCCGATGTCTAAAAATAAATTTTACCTAAATAGATCTGGCGGCTGATTCTTTCTGATTTGAGCTTATCATCCTGGCCGATACAAGGCTCGTCTAGGATGATGTGCTTAATGATGGCTGCCTTAACCAGGATGCTCTAACTAGGGTTTCTATTTTTAGTTGGATCATCCTGGCCGATATGAACATCATCCAGGCCAATGTACTCAAAATAGAAAAACACAGAAAATCCCTCAAGTGTGTGTGTGTAAGGTTACTTAGCATCAGAAACCACTTTTATAATTAACTCAAGAAAAAGAAAAACATTACAGACTGACTCAAACTAAATCTACCCAATCTTGAGCTGGTCTTGAGTTGCGTTCGATCTTGTGGACCTGAAAAGTTAGTAGGTAAGACAGTCATAGAAAAGCATGAATGTTTGCTATCATCAAAAGTCTAATCCATAATCTTAAATTCATAACAGGTTAAAGATGATAAGCTCCATGTCAAGCACATCGGGGTGTGTCACTTGGACCTCACATCTAAGAATCTATCATCGAAAGGGCCCAGCAAAAAGGCAAGCAAGTATGGAGGCCAAAGCCTCAGACAGAGAAGAAGTTTGAAGAAAGAATCACTTCAGGTGTAACATTCAGAATAGTCTCTTAGAGATCCACCCCTGCCAACAGAATTTGTTAGATATGGGTCCAAAAGAAGGCCCATAATGACAATAATGACGGTCAACCCCTTGGAGAGTTCTCCAGGGGATCTCGTCATTCACCTGCCCCGGCCATAGAAGAAGTATATTTTTATTGCAACCCGTAGATTAAAGAAATAACAATTCCAAGCTAGGAACCAAAAATCTAGTGGCGACACTGCTAAGAATTTTGGGTATAAGAAGAAGGAGAAGATGAAGAATATGGTGATGAAGACACTATAAAAATCATGGTGGTTTGCATGATAAGCCACAATGATGATGAGGGTGGTGATGACCAACAATCACTACCATGTTAACATGCTTGCCGATGTTGCTATAGGGATGGATCTGTTGCAAGCATAAGTGTCTGCTCCTTAGAAGAAGGGAAATAAGAAGATGAAGAAAACCCTTTCTCTACCAAAACTATCACTCTTACGAAGATGAGAAGGTAAGTGAGGCGATAAATGAGAGAAAAAGATAAGGAAATCTCTAAGTTAAATAAAAAATGACTAAGATGATAACTCTGATGATAATGATGATGGAGATGATGTAGAAGGACACTTCTATAGGTCTTGCACCAGTTCAGCCCATCAACCAAGCTGCGACCAGCGCTCTAGCAAACCCTCCAAATCTCTAAGCACCCCAGGCCTCAGGAGTGAATGGTGTGCCTGAAGGTGGCAAGGGGATCATAGAAATTGTCCGTTAGTGTACTCCATAAAATATGTTGAGCACTTCCGAGCCTATCGTTGTAACACAGCTAGAAGGCTTAATTAGTGACAAAATTAAGGCTATTATAATTGTTGATTAGGGAAAAAAATTGGTAGGAAAAGGTTGCTCGTACCTGGTAGAGTACAACCGGGTGTCATATCCAAATGGATATTATGTATTAAAATTTAATACTTTCAATGGCAACAACAATCCCAGACAGCACCTAGCACAGTTCAAAGCTACATGCGGGAACATGGGGGGTAATGATGCTCTATTATTTTGGTAATTTGTTAGCATCTTGATTGGAACTACTTTTGAATGGTACACCAAGCTACTAAATGATTCTTTAAAGAAGTTTGTAGAATTAGAAGTCCTATTCATAAAAGGATTCACTAGTGCGACAGAGAAGACTACCATCACTGATTTCGCCCTAGATAAAAGGAAGAAAGATGAGTTAGTGATGAAATATATAACCCACTAGCACAATCTCAGCATAAAGTATGAACAATAATTGGAAGAGGAGCATGCTATCTATTTACTAATGGGGAACATTGATGATAAAATGTAATCTTTCTTATACATGGATTTAATCACTACCTTCAAAGATTTGCTGGACAGGGTGGAAAAGTTTGAAAAGTTAAACTTGTCAAAATCAAAAAACCCTATTGACAATCTAACAAAGGCCAAAGTACCCGATGTCAGGAAGAGCAAATCTTACTACACATTACCTTCCAAACCTGATAAGATAAGGCATGTGGTATATGATGTTGATAAAGACAAATGGGTAGTATATAATGTAGATAAAGGAAAACAACCAATGCAATACAAAGATAAGCCAAAACATGCTTATAATCCTAACCCTCACCCAAAATTGGTTCTTGGTATAAATGATAAACCTCAAACCTTTCCTAGTGGAAGAGAACAATTGGGACAAGCAATGGTAGCTAGTGATAGAACATTCTCATCTATCAAAGTAAGTTTATTCAAGAGGAAAAGTGTCACCAAACTATTCCGATAAGAACTCAAGGGCAACCTGGAATTATCATAATGTAAAAGGCCTGAAGAGTCCAAGCATAGTGGTGACCCAAATTACTATTTATATCATTGAGTTATCAGCCATCCAATTGAAGATTGCTAAGTCTTTAAAGACTTATTGGAAAATAAGTACAAAAGGGGAGAGTTGACATTATTGGATAACATGTTAATTCATCTAAGAAAGAAATCCACCTAGGTGATCACTTCCTCTTCCGTACCCCCGCTTAAAGAAGCAATAGAAAAAGAATAGGTTCAAGAAGAATAGGGGGAAACTATGGTCTCCAAGAAGCAACCAAAATGCTGAAATAGCTAGAAAGAGTTCTAGGTGTCAAGTGGAAGTCTCTTATTGAACTGTGCTAAATTTAAAGTGGTTGCATGTTCCACATGCAACCACCTCAATAAAGAAAGTTGGCCAAGCTAGCTCATCAAAGTATGATAAGGCAAAATCAAAGTATTCCAAGAAGAAAGGTAAATCAAAGAAGCGTAGGGAGAAAAAAAATTGTAACTCAAAAGGTCATTTGTCATTTGGGCGAATATTACCAGACTGTCAGAATGCCTATTAAGCTCGGTGACTTTATGAAGGAGCTTAAAATAGATTAAAAGAAAGAAGCTGGAGAAGAATTTCTTCCTACGGAGACATGCCGAGTTATCTTGACGATATCAAAGATGTTGGAAAGGGAAGAATATTTCAAAGAATCGGCCCTTGAATCCTGTATGATAGTGTTATCAATGGATTTTAGTTTTGAAGAGGATCTATATTTTCCAAAAGAAGATAATTCAGATCCCAACATTGCATCACAAATAAAGCAAAAGAAATTGGAGAATGATTCTGAGTCTATAGGTGAAACTCCAAACACTACAATGGCCAACTTTAAAGAGAATACTTCATTAAATAAGTTTGAATAAAATGAGGTGACCCTTGTGCAGTTAATATCTGATAAGGTGTTTCCACCTCCATCAAAGAAAGGGGTTTCTAACAAAGATATGGGAAAGAAAATTATTATCAAAGAAGATATTATCCATGAAGACTCTAAGAAGAAAGAGGCTTCAACCAAGGGAATAGATTATAACATATCTTACTTAAGAAATTCCTGGTGCAACATTATTGCGACTCGAGCTCACGAGTTTTATATTTTTGATGATAATATAAGAAATTGTGTTAATGCTAGGGCGTCCTCTGGAAGCGACGAGTTGTATGGCTTGAATACAGTGACAAGTGTGCAAGGGCCGTTACACCGGCTCCCGGGTGCAGTGTTAAATAGGCAAGGGTTCCTACATCAAGGACGGATGTGGGCAAAGAAGCTAGTCCATGAAACTAAAATTAGGATATGAACTTGGAATATAGGTTCCCTTACAGGAAAATTAATGGAATTAATAGATATTATGATTCATAGGAAGTTAAATATTTTGTGCATTCAGGAAACTAAATGGGTTGGAGAGAAGGCTAAGGAAATTGATAGTTTAGGATTTAAACTTTGGTATTCGGGTAGGAGTCGTACTAGAAATGGTGTAGGTGTTATTATAAATAAGAGTTTAAAGGATAATGTTATAAAAATTAATAGGATTGGAGATAGAATTACAGCCTTAAAGATTGTTGTTGATGATAAGATTGTTAATATTATAAGTGCTTATGCTCCTTAGGTAGGTTTGGATATGAGTTCTAAATTAAATTTTTGGAATGACTTAGAAAAATTAATACAAAAGATACATCTTGAAGAAAGAGTTTTTATCGGAGGAGATTTAAATGGACATGTTGGTAGAGAGGTAGATGATTTTAAAAGCATTCATGGTGGCCATGGATTTGAAACGACGAATGAAGGTGGCAAGACCATATTGGATTTTTGTTTAGCTTATGATTTTTTAATTGCTAATACTTTATTTAAGAAAAGGAATGAGCATCTTATCACTTATAAAAATGGATATAGTACAATCCAGATTGACTATTTTCTTATTAGAAAATTAAATCGTTTAGATTGCAAAGATTGTAAAGTTATTCCGAGTGAAAATTTATGTACCCAACATCGATTATTAGTTTTGGACTTTAAGATAAAGGGGCATAAAATAAAAAATAAAGTAAAACGATTTTCTAGGATTAGATGGGGGCATTTAAAGAATATTAACAAAAATATTTTTGAGAATAAGATTTTAGATCTTAAGATTTTGTCTGTGCATGAGGATGTTAATGCTATGTGGGAAAAAGTGGCTAGTGATATTAAGAATATTGCAAAAGATGTTCTTGGAGTATCAAAGGGAAAAGCTCCTAATAGTAAAAATAGTTAGTGGTGGAATCCAAACGTGCAAGAAAAGATTAAAAATAAGAAGTTTTGTTATAAAAATTAGTTTAATTTTAAAAATTATGATAATTGGGAAATATATAAAGTGGCTCGTAAGGATGCTAAGAAAGCAATATGCGATGCAAAGACATTAGCTTTTAATGATTTATATAATAGATTAGATACTAAAGAGGGATAAAGATTTATGTATAAGTTTGCCAAACAAAGAGATAGGATTAGTAAGGATTTAGTTCAAGTGAAGTGTATTAAGGATGAAGATCAAAAAATACTTTTCTTAGAAGATGATTTTCAAGAAAGATGGATGAGATATTTTGCTAAACTTTTTAAAGAAGATTGTGATAATAAGATTGACTATAGTGATATTATCACCCTTAATGAAAATAAAGATTTCTATTTTTATCGGCATATTAGTAAAATTGAAGTTAGAGAGGCTTTAAAGAAAATGAAGGGTGGAAAAGCTGTTGGACCTGATGATATTCCAATAGAGGTGTGGAAATGCTTAGGAGATGAAGGAATTTCATTTCTTACTAAACTTTTTATTATTATTTTGAAGACTAAAAAGATGTCAGATGAGTGGAGAATGATTGTGTTAATTCTTATTTTTAAGAATAAAGGTGATGCACAAGATTGTGTTAATTATAGAGGTATTAAGTTAATGTGTCATACTTTAAAACTATGGGAAAGAGTTATGGAGCATAGGCTGCGGCATGATACTGATGTTTCTCAAAATCAATTTGGATTCATGCCGGGTAGGTCAACTATGGAAGCCATACATTTATTAAGAGGTTTGATGGAAAAATATAGGGAAAATAAGGAGGATCTACATATGATATTTATTGATTTAGAAAAAAGCATATGATAAAGTTCCAAGAGAAGTGCTATGGAGAGTTCTTGAAAAGAAAGGAGTCAATAATGCTTATATTCAAATCATTAAAGATATGTATGCAGGAGCTATTACTTGTGTTCAAACACAAGGTGGATTAACCAAGTATTTTCCTTTTTCGGTTGGGTTACATCAAGGATCAACCTTAAGCCCATATCTTTTTGCTTTAGTCATGGATGTTCTCACTAGACATTTGCAAGAGGATGTACCTTAGTGTATGCTTTTTGCTGATGATATTCTTCTTGTTGATAAGACTAGAGAGGGAGTTGAAGGTAAACTTGAATTATGGAGGTCAACCTTAGAGGCTAAAGGTTTTCGCTTGAGTAGATCTAAAACAGAATATATGGAGTGTAATTTTAGTAGTAATAGACCTAGTGAGGGGATTGTGACTTTAGGCGATCAAGTCATTAATAAGAGTACACGTTTTAGATATCTTGGATCTGTTGTTCAGATTGATGGTGAAATAGATGGAGATAATATCAGCAGAATTCAAGTTGGATGGCTGAAGTGGAGGAATGCATCAGGCTTGTTATGTGATAGAAATGTACCCCTCAAACTTAAGGAAAATTCTATAAGATGGTAGTGAGGCCTGCAATGCTTTATGGTGCCAAATGTTGGCCATTAAAAGAGAAGCATAATAATAAGTTAAGTGTGGTAGAGATGAGGATGCTCAGGTGGATGAGTGGCTTTACCCTTAGAGATAGGATACGAAATGAGCATATACGTGAAAAGGTTGGAGTAGCTCCAGTAGAAGATAAGATTAGAGAGAGTCGCCTTAGATGGTTTGGTCACATAAAAGGATGGCCTTCCGATGACCCCGTTAGGAGAGTAGAGGTATTAGATTTGACTTATGTTAAGAAAGGTAGGGGAGACCTAAAAAGACTTGGTTAGAAAATATTAGGAATGACCTTTCTTTATTAGAATTAAATGAGAATTTGACTTTTAATAGGACACATTGGAGAAAAAGGATTCATGTAGCAGACCCCACGTAGTGGGATAAAGGCTTGATGTTGTTGTTGTTGTTGTTATTGTTGTTGTTGTTGTAATAAAAATCTTTATATCTCATAGTATTTTTCATTATATATTTAATTATGTATATACTAATATTTCAGGAATATCATGCAACATCAAATAAAGAATCAGAGCTCAAGATTGGGTTGAATAATGTTATGTTGTAAAGGGTATGTAATATTCTTTGATGTAATTTTGATTTCTTGAGTCAAGTCTTGTAAGGGAGTATGCTTTCTTGGTGACCATGCACACATACACACACTTAGGGGAGTGAGATATAGTCAAATCTTGAATATCAAGTTTTGAACTAATCGTACTAGATGATTATGTATCATTTTGGAATATCTTTTATGATCTTGTAAAATAACCACCAGTGATAATTTAGGCAATATTTTAAGATTTAATTTTTGTTATAATCATCCAGGATGATCTAGATCATACAGGATGATCTAGATCATCCTGGATGATTAATACAAATCATGCCTAAAATGATCATGTAATTAGGGGATTAATTATGATTAAATTTTTCAATCCGGTCATCCTGGACAATTTATATATCGTATAGAATGATGTTTGCCGACATACTTAATTTTCTTAAATATTCCAAGATGAAATACCATAATTTTTCTTCTAATCATCTCGAATGATCTATAATATCGTCCTAGACGATCTGTACAAATTTGCACTGATTATCCTAGACTATCCTAATATCGTCTGGGACTATCAGGTCAAATTCTGCACATTGTACGGGACGATCCTGCGATTGTCCAGGATGATTTTTGCCTCTAAGATTAATTTTTAGGGTTTTTCAAAGCCCTATATTTAAGCTTTATCAAGCCACTTGATATGTGTCTTTGGTAGCCATTGAAGCTTTATTCTTCTGGAGAATACTTGAAGAGAGAACTTGAAAGGGAGAGAGGAAAGGATAGAGTTTGAGAGAGGGAGAAGATTCTTGGAGGAGGTTTCAAGGGAGTGTGGTGGGGGGTTCATACGGTTGCTATAACAAGCTTGCACCTTAGTACCATCAGATTCAAGGTTCATCCTGAGGAAAGTTTTGGGAAGAAGAAGATCTCTTTTATGTCAGAGGACCCGGCTACTCCGTTGCACTGAAGAAGGTGGAAGATATTTTATAAGGGCTTCTCCGTCTATCTATGGGGGCTAAAGGAGAGTCACTAAAGGATTAGTGTAATATATGGAGGGTGCCTCCAAAGAGTGGAAGTAGATCAAGTTGGACCGAACCACTATAAATTTAGTGTGTTCTTTCCATTATTATTTTTGCACTTTATTTTTATTATGATTAACTGCTTGGGTGAAATCTCTGATTAATTTTTTTCTTATTGATTTATTTTGTTTCCACTATCAGATATAAAAAGATATTTTTTTTAGTTAAAGAAGTTTTCAAATATCCAATTCATCCCCCCTCTTGGTTAATCTCATGATTAGTTTATAAGGGCTTAACATCCCTAATAAACTTTCAAGTGATATCAAAGCGGGATTCATAAAATGAGTTTTTAAAAACTTTTAAATTTTGATCCACGGTTATTTTTTATAATTGTCATATTACGGAAGGTTATTCAATCACCCAATCACCTTTATTTAAAAATATTACTTTCGATTTTTGGAAAATTTATATGTCTACTTTATTGCAATCAATTGATTACCGAATGTGGCAAATAATTTTAACTGGTTATTCTATACCATCATGTGTTATAGAAGGAATTAAAAATGACATTCCTTTTAATCAATTGAGTAGGGAAGAACAAATAAATGCTCTATTGAATGTTAAATCTTTAAACTATTTTTTTGTGCTTTAAATTCTGAAGATTGTACGTTAGTATCCACGTGCACTATTGACAAGGAAATTTGGGATAAATTATATAATATATATGAAGGCAATAGTGAGATCAAGCAATCTAGGTTGAACTTTTTAATACATGATTATGAACTATTTTATATGAAATCTTATGAGATGATCTTAGATATGTATACTAGGTTTATTCAAATTGTCACATCATTACATGTTTTAGATAAAGAATTTTCAAACTTTGAAAAAGTCAATAAAATTATATGTTATTTATTTAATAAGATTGATGCCAAAGTTATTGCTATTTGCGAATAAAAAATTTTGAATGAATATTCTATTGATAATTTGATTGGCTCACTAATTACCTACGAGCAAAGTTTGGGTCGAAGACTTTTAAATGTAGGTGAAATAATAGTGATAAAAGCTGAAGACATGGAAAAACGTGGCTTAGTTGGTGGAAAAAGCGATGATTTAACAAGCAAATTGGAAAACTCACTAAATCACAAGCATAAGCATGAACAAAAATAAAATAAAGATAAAAAAGATAAGAATATTAAGATTTCTTCTGATATTATTTACTTTGAATGTAGAAAACCTAAACATATGAAAAATCAGTGCCCTAATATGAGAACCCTTCCTACACAAGAAAAGAGTAAAGCTAAACAAATTATAAAAATGACTAATAATGAAAAGTAAAAAATCTCCTAGGCAGACCTAGCTTCTAAATCATAAGATCAAGAGAAAGATGATATTTAAACCCTTATTTATGTATTTATTTATTTGTGTATGCATGTTTTTGTTCATTATAATTTTGTTTATTATATGTATTTTCTTTGGGTTTATTTTTTTATTTTTTTTCTTTCCTATTTTTTACATTAAAATTTTAAATTTATCTTTACTTTTATTTTTGTGAAGTTTTCTCTAATCAACACACACTTGTCACTTTTATTATTTCTATTATACTTAAGAAAATCAATTCTTTTTTAAAGATTATTTTTTCTAAAAATAGAACTTTTACCTCCTATTTTTCTTGATTTTTTATGTAAATTATGGTTGACTTCTCTAAAAACAGTCAAAGAAAGGAAACTCATGATTTTGTCTCTCTTTCTTTTTTCTTAAAGAGATTATTTTATTTTTGATTCAAAATTTTTATCATATTTTAAATTTTATTTTGAAACTGAACTTGTTCATCTCCCTGCATTTTATTTATTACATAGGAATCTTTTACAAGTTATTGAATCCACCTCATAATTTTCTTAAACAAGTAGTTTATTTTTGTCAATTTAATGGGTTTGCTTTTATTTTTGAAAAAATAACAGAAAGAAGACATATGTATTGAAAAAAAAAAGTGGCCAATGATGCTAAATTTGGAAAGATACACAAAGTGTATCAAAAATTAAAAGATACGTAATGACGCCAAATTTCAAAAGATACACAAAGTGTATCAAAAAATAAAAGATGCACAAAGTGCACCAAATAACTGACAAGAGGTATAACATGCGCCCACAAAAATATAAGCTTACATTTCTTGTACTTCTTAAGTCTTAATAAAACCCTTTTTCTATTAATATCTTCAATACTTGAGTTTAAAAATCATGATTTTTTATTCACCAATTTTTTTCATTAATCTTCTATTAGATATATTTCATAAAAAGAATTTTGAAAAGATTATTGTTTTTTTTTCTAATTTGTTTCTTGATTTACATATTAAATTAAAAATTTTTTGAGCCTTTAAAATAATTTGAGCTTGGATTAACAATTTCTGAATTTCTAGCCTTTCTGTGTTATACGTTATCAATATATTCCTTAATAAGTTTTTGAATAAAATTAAGAGGTAACTTTCTTATTTCAAAAAAAAAATTGAATTTTCAATTTGATTCTTCTAAAAACATCTTCTTCACCAGATCAGGAATCGTTTGATATTTTGTTAGTCAGTTTTTTGCTATTTTAATTTTCTGTGCTTCTCTTCTTTTTGATAAAGTCAAAGGGGGAGAATATATTTTTTTGTATTTGTTTTAGTTATTTATTTTGTTTTGCTTATTTTATTTTTAAATAAAAATTAGAAAAGGGAAAATTTTATGTAACCCTATTTTTAAATTTTTATCTTAGTGAGGGAGAGTTTAAGAGAAAATACTTTTAGTTTGTAACTTCACTAGTAATGTTTGCCATTATCAAAAAGGAGGAGATTATTGTGACTCGAGCTCACAAATTTTATATTTTTGATGATAACAAATATCATTATATCTTATAATATTTTTTATTCTATATTTGATTGTGTGTATACTAATATTTCAGGAATACCATGCAACATCAAATAAAGAATCAAAGCTCAAGATTGGGTTGAATAATATTATGTTGTAAAGGGTCTGTAATATTTATTGATGTAATTTTAATTTCTTCAGTCAAGTCCTATAAGGGAGTATGTTTTCTTGGTGACCATGCACACACACACACACACACACACACACACACACACACACACACTTAGGGGAGTGAGATTTAGTCAATCCAAAAGATCAAGTTATGAACTAATCGTACTGGATGATTTTGGATCATCCAGGATGATCCTTTATGATCTTGGAAAATAACCGCCAGTGATAATTTAGGTAAGATTTTAAGATTCAATTTTTGTTATAATCAACTCGGACGATCTAGATCATCCTGGACAATCAATACAAATCATGTCTAAATTGATCATGTGATTAGGGGATTAATTATGGTTAAGTTTTTTTATCCGATCATCTTGGATGATTTGTATATCGTATAGGACGATATTTGTCGACATACTTAATTTTTCTAAATAGTCCAAGATGAAATACCATGATTTTTCTTCTAATCATCCCAAATGATCCACAATATTATCCTGGATGATCGGTACAAATTTGCACTGATCGTCCTAGACTATCTTAATATTGTCCGAGACTATTAAGTCAAATTCTGTACATTGTACAAGATGATCCTAAGATTGTCCTGGATGATTTTTGCCGCCAAGATTAATTTTTAGAATTTTTCAAAGCCCTCTATTTAAGCTTTGTCGAGGCACTTGATATTTTTCTTTAGAAGCCATTGAAGCTTCATTCTTTTGGAGAAAACTTGAAGAGAGAACTTGAAAGGAAGAGAGGAAAGGGTGGAGTTTGAGAGAGGGAGAAGATCCTTAGAGGGGTTTCAAGAGAGTGTGGAGGGGGTTTCACATGGTTGCTTCGGCAAGCTTGCACCTTAGTACCTTCATATTCAAGGTTCTTCTTAAGGGAAGTTTTGGGAAGAAAAAGATCTTTTTGGTGTCAGATGACCAGGCTACTCCGCCGCATTGGGGAAGGTGAAAGTGATTTCGTATGGGCTTCTCCGCCTATATGTGAGGGCTAAAGGAGTCACTAAAGATTTAGTGCAATACTCGGAGGATGCCTCCGACGAGTGGATGTAGGTCATATTAGACCGAACCACTATAAATCTGGTGTGTTCTTTCCTTTACCATTTATGCACTTTATTTTTATTATTATTAACTACTCGATGAAATCTCTGATTAATATTTTTATTATTGATTTATTTTGTTTCCACTACAAGATATAAAAAGATATTTTCTTTTAGTTAAAGAAGCTTTTAAATATCTAATTCATCCCCCTCTTGGTTAGCCTCGAGACTAGTTCATAAGGGCTTAACATCCCTAACAAACTTTCAAGATCATATATGATGCTCTTGTAATGTCTAAGGACCTTCAGGAGACTTTGATTTAGGCTCTCATGGACCCCAAAAGATACGAGGCATATTTTGATGAGCGCAACATGATTGAAGTTCTACAAGCTTGTAATGAGCCATTCATCACCTTCACTGAAGAGTATAGGATGCTCGAAATGTCAGATCATAATCGCTCTCTATATGTCACTGTATAAAGTGATGGGATAATAATTATTAAAATCCTAATCAATCCCAGATACTTATAAATCTCATAAGTTTAAAAGCACTAAGATTATTGTGCTTTGATGTGGAACACTCAGGCTAGATAAGCTGATGATACATGGCTTTAGTGAGAAGGGGTAGAATACCCTAGGATTATTTATGCTCTCTTTCTTGTATTTGGAGAAATTCACACAGATGTTAAATTTCATGTGATTGATGTAGATACCACATTTAAGGTGCTTCTGGGTCACCCGTAGTTATACGATTTTGGTATTATCTCATTGACACTGCATCAATGCATGAAGTAACTTAGGGATCAAGAAAATTTAGAATCTCTGGTGACATCTAGCCCTTTACAGTTCATGAAATAATAATCTATAAAGATGCCAAATACTTCATTTCAAAGAAGCTGAAGTTGTTGATCTCTCTCGAGGCCTAGGCATCAAATCTAGAGACTACAAAAAAACCCGAACAAGAAGGCAAGAAAAAGCAAATGGGGAGAAAGAAGGCAATGCCAACTCTTCCAAAAACTCCTACCATTTTGAAATAAAGGAAACATGTGCCTCATCTAGGCAGTGACATAGATGAAAGTGATGTCTCCCAGACCAAATTTTGGAGGGTATGTTGGTCAACGACCAAAGGGAGAAGAGAGGTTAAATATTTAAATTACTATTATGACTACGACTCTACATGAATAGGTTCAAGAAATATACTCGAAAAGAATAAATAGCCTGTCACTCTCAGATTGCGTACTTGTAGTCATACGTGTTCCCCCATAACATTTTAAAGAAATCGTTCTCCAAGATGTGCATAATCTTAAGGAGCTCAAAATATTTTATGCGCCTCCTCTAAAAAATATGGATGGACCAGGGACCCATTTTAGCCATTAAATAAGATGCAATAGCTATCAAATAAACTCCAAGGAGGATGACATTGGAGATTGAAGAATATATGATTTTAGAGACAAAGAAGCTCATAAATTCAGGCTTTTTTGTGAAGAAAAGTATGCTGACTGGATAGCCAATATTATCCCTGTAAAGAAGAAGAATGGCCAGATCCTTTTATGCGCGTCAACTTTAGGGACCTTATCAAGGCATGTCCGAAAGATGACTTTTTTCTCCTAGTATCAGAACTTCTAGTAAATAATATATGTAACTATGATATGTTCTCCTTCATAGATGGATCATCGAGCTATAACCAAATCAAAATGGATATTGAAGATGAAAAATATACATCATTCAGAACACCTATCGGTATATTTTTCTACATAGTCATGTCCTTCAGCCTGAAGAATACTGGTACCATATATCAACATGCGATGACACATATATTTGATGAGCTTGTTCATTAAAAGGTCAAGTGCTACGTAGATAACCTGGTCGTTAAGAGTATGGACAAAAAATATCACTTTAATGACTTGAGGATTGTATTTGAGAGAATAAAAAAATATGATCCAAAGATGAATCCCCTTAAATTTGTATTTAGAATCTCTTAGGGAAAATTTTTAGGGTATGTCGTCCGTCATTAAAGAATCGAGATCGACCCCAACAAGATAAAGACAATTATGGAGATGCCTCCTCCAAAGAACCTTTAATAACTTTGCTCCTTGCAAGGATAACTAGCTTTCATTCGATGATTCATATTAAATTTGTCAGGTAGGTGCTAGACAATTTTCAAAGCTAATGAAGAAAGATATCCGCTTTAAATGGGACACAAAGTTCTAAGAAGCATTTGACAACATCAAAAAAATACTTATTAAACCTGCTTATTCTTACGATGCCAATTCTAAGGAAGCCTCTCATATTGTACACGACAGTACTAAAAGAGTCCCTTGGAGTACTATTATCCCAACATAATGAGGAAGGCAAGGAGAATGACGTACTCTATTACATCAATCGGAGGTTAATTGGAGTAGAGTTACGTTATTCTCCTATTGATAAACATTATTTGGCATTGATTTTTATAGTTAAAAAACTGCTATTATATGTTATCTTACAAAATCACCTTGATATCAAAGAACAGCTCACTAATGTTCTTGATCACAAGACTATTGTTGACAGATCACCTAGCTAGGTGGGCAGTGATATTGCTACAATTTTATATCATATATGATATGTAAAAGGTAGTTAAAGGGTAGGTGTTGGCTGATTTTCTCACTGCACATCCTATCCCCGTAGATTCACCCTTAATGACGACCTTCCTGATGAGCAGACCATGAATGTCAAAGAGGAGGAAATGCTACGAGTATGAGAAATTTACTTCGATGGAGCATCATTAATTAAGCATGCCCGGCCTCTAAATTTGGCAAAAGCATAAGCTTGGATTGGTCTCATTTTTGTATCACTTAAGGGAGGCATAATGAGATTTTCACTCAGTATAACTAAGCCTCAGACTAATAATGAGGCTAAGTATAAAGCTTTAATAGCAGGACTGAAGAATGCAATCAATGTCCGAATCCAAAATCTCTAAATTTTTAATGATTCCCAACTTATTACAAATTAAGTATTAAGAGTTTACTATATCAACAAGTTCGAGTTGGCTTATTATCATCGATAAGTTCTTGAGCTTTTGAAACAAATCTCAATCATCAAATTTGCTTAAGTTCTCTGAGCGCAAAATAACATAGTTGGTTGCCTAACCAAAATGGCTAAAGAAATGGTAAATATGGATGATGAATATCCTAAAATAATTTTGGTGCACAGTCAATGTGTCTTAGAGCTACCACTTTCATAATTCCCATAAGAAGAGGGAATGCGAAGCTCAAGCCAGCAAGATATAACTCTGGTTGATTCTCAACCTCCTTAACCCGTTGATCTTGAAGATCAACTTGAAGAGCACTAAGCTCCTAAGAGAAGATGCAAGGTTAGCCAAGCTTCAAAATTATGATGGCATTGTTTAGATATCGAAAAAGAAGTTGATTGGAGGCAGCCTTTTATTAATTACTTCAAAGAAAATAAACTACTAGTAGATAAATCATTAGATGTTGAATTCAAGAAGAGAGTATTGTGATTTGCATTTGTCAATAACATGCTGTATCGTGGATCTTTTGATCAGATGTGGCTTTGCTGCCTAGGGACCAAAGAAGCTGATAAGGTGGTGGTAGAAGTTCATGAAAGACTTTATGGAGTTCATCAATCAAGTCTCAAAATGGCAATTAAAATCAAGAGAATGGGTTACTATTGGCTAAGAATGGTAAAATATTATATAATTCATGCTAAGAGGTGCCATGAGTGTCAGCTTCACAATGATGTTGTACATCAATTTCCAAATCCACTACACCCCATAATAGGATCCTGGCGATTTGAATGTTGGGGTATATATGTAATTAGAGCGATAAATCCACCATCATCAATAGGACTGTTGACCTCATTTTTATCTCGATTTTCCCTTGAGCGCATTTGATCGAGTTGATAGCCTCATCGGGCTCGATTCAATCCGAATCAGCACCGATTTGAGTTTGATTTTATTGATTTAAAACTCTCTCTCAGATTAGTCTCTACCGCACCCCCGTGCTCTCTAGCCAAAAATCACCCCAGACGGTACTTGATCTCCCCTTCGCCTCTGATTCATGAAGCCTAAAGGACGGCTGAAACCCCCTCTGCTCGTTAGACTCCCGCTCCCTCTCTCCCATGCTCCCTTCAGTCGGAACCGAAGTAGGAGCCGAAGGCCCTTTGCTAACTCTTCCTTCTACAGAGTCCGGCGAACTTACCTTTCGTGCCTCCTCCACATCTTGGTCTAAATCCGACATCGACCTCCTTCTCCTAGCCAAACCCAACGCACCCATCTCTCCCCTATTCAGCCTCTCCCACCTGACCAAGCCAAGGAAGCTAAAGCTTGCTTACAATTTGTCCTAGTTGAACCTTCAGCTTCACTAAAGGTATATCCCTATCCACTTCTTCCTAATCTTCCTCTCTTTCTTTTTTCCCTTATCTTTTTTTTATCTATTCCATTTTTTCCTCCTTTCTTTATCCATGAGAGTTTTTATGGTCAAAATTGATGGAAGAATTAGAAAACAAAACAAAATTATAGAGAAGAGAATGAACACTGCAGACTTCTCACTTTTCTTCTTCCACGAGAGAAAAATAAAAACTAAAACTGAGAGCAATTCTTGTTCTCTGGACTTTCACGGATAGGACAACACAGAGCAAAAATCCACGCACACAAAGGTCTTTTCACGAGATAACTACACCTTTTCGGAACAGACTCATACACCTTAAAACACTTAATAAAAAACCATTTTTTTAACTGTCCAAAATTAAAAATAAAATAAAAAATCTAAAACGACGCGTTACTTGGGTTTGAAATATACAACAATCTCCCCCTCAAACCAAGACTTTCTTCATCCCAAGCATCTTCAGGAGCTTCACGAACCTTGGTGTCGGCAATGCTTTGGTGAAAAAATCAGCTACCTGATCTTCTGTACTGCAATGCTCCATGCTAATCTGACCCTTCTTTGCTGCATCTCTGTTGTACTGGATTTTTGGCCAATGCGATCGCCGATTTGTTGTCCACATAAATTATTGTAGCTTCATCAATCTCTCAAAAAAATTCCTTCAACAAATTCTTCAACCACATTGCTTAACAAGTCGCTGCTGCCGCTGCTATGTACTCTGCCTCACATGTAGATAAGGCCACAACTTTCTGCTTCTGTGTGCTCCAAGTGAAAGCTGTATCACCAACATAAAACACATATCCACTTATGCTCTTTCTTTCCTCATGATCATTTGCCCAATCACTGCCACAATATCAGAGTAATCTCATGTCTCCACTGCACTGATAATGAAGGCCAAACTCAACTGTGCCACTGATATATCTAAGAATCCTCTTTGCCGCAAGCTAATGAGACTCCCTTGGATTCTCTATGAATCTGCTCAAGATGCCCACACTATACACAATGTCTGGTATCGTCACTGTCAAGTATCTAAGGCTCCCAATCAAACTTTTGTATAATGTTAGATCAACCAATTTTCCTTCTCCTTCTTTTGTGAAATAAACTCCAGTTTGCATTGGTGTTGAAACACTATTACAATGATTCATCCTGAACTTCTCAAGCATCTCTTTTGCATACCTCTTTTGGCAAATCCAAATGCCATCCTCTTTCTGATGCACTTCTATACCCAAAAATAATGACGTGAGGCCAACATCTGTCATATCAAATCTTCTGAACATAGTTGATTTAAAGTCTGCAATCATCTTCTCATCATCACCTGTTATAAGCAAATCATCCACATATAAGCATATAATCAACCTGTTGCCATTTGAGTCTGTCTTCATATACACACCATGTTCATAAGGGCATTTAGTGAACCCTTTTTCACCAAAATGCTTATCAATGCATAGGTTCCAAGCCCTCGGGGCTTGCTTCAAGCCATACAATGCCTTTTTCAAACGATACACCATGTGTTCTTTTCCCTTCACAATAAAACCATCAGGCTGATCTACATATACTTCTTCCTCCAAAACACCATTCAAGAAAGCCGACTTCACATCTAATTGATGAATCTTCCATCTATTCATAGCAGCAATAGAGAAAATTAATCTGATTGTATCAAATCTGGCAACTGGTACAAAAACCTCTTCATAATCTATCCCTTGCTTCTGCTTGTACCCTTTGACTACAAATCTAGCCTTGAATTTGTTTACACCTCCTTCAACATTTTTCTTCAATTTGTACACCCACTTGACACCAATTGATTTTTGACCTTTAGGAAGTGAGGTCAAATTCCATGTGTCATTTCTCTCAATCGCATCAATCTCCTCTTTCATGGCATCAATCCATCTCTTATCTGCAACTGGTTCATTAAAAGTTAAGGGCTCTTCATCTAAATAGAAAGCAAATTGAGATAACTCCTCATTATAATTTGTGGTGTCATATATCTCCTGCAAGCTTCTTGTCTTCACCTTTTCAATACCACTACTAGAAGATTCTCCCAATCTCACTATAGTGTGTGGTGGTCTTTGTTGCTCTACATCATCAATAATTTTTTCTGAATTTCTCCCAACTGTGACATCCTCCTTGTTGCCATTTTCAAGCCAATCCTAAGATAAGCTCTCCTCAAATCTCACATCCCTGCTCACTACCACTTTCTTCATTGTAGGATTATACAGTTTATAGGCTTTGGACCTTTCACTGTATCCTACAAACACACACTTCTCAGATTTTTCATCCAACTTCCTTCTCTTTTGATCAGGTATATGAACATAAGAAATGCTCTCAAAAACTCTCAAGTGATCAACAACAGGCTTATGACCACTCCAAATTTCAAAAGGGGTTTGAGATGGAGTACTTTTTAATGTCACTCTATTCAACAAGTACACAGCACAAGACACAACTTCAGCACAAAGCAAATTGGGCACTTGCCTCTCCTTCAACATACTCCTAGCCAATCTCATAATGGTTCTATTCAACCTCTCAGCAACCCCATTTTGTTGTGGTGTGTATCGTGTTGTTAACTGGTGGCGTATCCCATTCTCCTTTAAATAATTTTGCATCTCATGACTAACATACTCTCCACCTCTATCACTCCTCAACATCTTAATAAAATGGCCACTCTCCTTCTCCACAAGTGCTTTGAATAATTTTAAGTATTCAAATACTCGTGACTTCTCTTTTAAAAAATATACCCAGATTTTTCTGCTATAATCATAAATAAATGTGAGAAAATAACAATTACCTCCAATAGAAGTAGTGTGCATCGGTCCACATAAATCTGAATGAATAAGCTCCAATGGCTTCAAGGCTCTCCATGATTTTCCAACTAAAAATGGTGCTCTACTCTGCTTTCCTGCAACACATACTTCACAAATCTTGTCTTGAACTTCAATATGTGGAAGCCCATCAACTATATTCTTCTGGCATGAATAAGAAAGTGTCTTGGAACTCAAGTGACCAAATCTACAATGCCATAATCTTGAATGATTTTCTATGGAAGTTTTCAAACAACCATTTAAACTGCAAATCATCTTCATGGGATACATTTTATTTGGAGTCACCTTCACCTTGGCAATCAAGAATCCATGCTTGTCTTTAATGATACAAGTATCAAAAGAAAATGTCAACACATATCCCTTTTGATTTAGTTTTCCAACACTAAGAAAATTATGCTTAAGATTTGGAACATAAAAGACATCTGATATCTTCTTTTCTCCCTTCCTTGTTTGCACCAAAATGTCACCTTTTCCTTCCACAAATAATTTGTTGTCATCTCCCGTACGTACTTCACTTTGGATTGTGTTATCCAAAGTAACAAACACTCTTCTATTGCCAGTCATGTGATTACTGCAACCACTATCAATAAACCAAACATCTCCTGAATCACCAAACTCCTTGAAATGTGTAAGAAACATTGTGTCTTCATTTTTCTCCACTTCCTTTTCTTGCACCAAATCTCCATTTGCCTCTTCACTCTCCTGTCTCTTCCAACAAAAATGATAAGTGTGCCCATACCTTTTGCAAAAATGACATTTGATATTGGCAAGGTTGCTTCTTCCTTTTCCTCTAAAACCATGTCCACGACCACGTGCACCTTCTCCATCACCATGAGTTCCACCTTGAACTTCACCTCCATCACTTTGTGTAGATTCTCCTCTACCAACACGGACTCTTCCACGAGTACCATAAGAGCCTCTTCCTCTACCAAAAGAGCCTCTTCCTCTACCAAAAGAGCCTCTTCCTCAACCACCTCTGAAATTCCCACGCAATGCCACTTGAGTTTGGAAAGCTTCCTCAAGTGGTGTCGAATCATATTGCTTCATTCTTAATTCATGGGATTGTAGAGATCCAAGCAAACCTTCAATAGACATTTGCTCTATATTCTTTGCTTCTTCTATGGCTACCACCGTGGCTTCAAATTTTCTGGTCAAGCTTCGTAAAATCTTCTCAATAACTCTTTTATCTTCTACAAGTTCTCCATTCAACTTTAATTGGTTAACAATGGTGATTACCTGATTGAAATATTCTTCCTCACTTTCTGACTCCTTCATCTTCAACATATGAAATTGGCTTCATAGGGTTTGTAAACGTACCATCTTCACTTTCTCATCTCCTTTGTAAGAAGCATGTAGTGTATCCCAAACCTCCTTCGCGGTCTTCGCCGTAGAGATCCGCTCAAAAATAATTTCATCTACCGCTTGATAGATGAAGAAATGGGCCTTCCGATCCTTCTTCCAAATTTCTTTCAGCTCTTGAAGAAGTCTCTGATTCAAATCTCTCTCAACTTCGGGCTCCTGAAAACCGTTCTCTACAATCTCCCACAACTCTTGAGATTGATACAACACCCGCATTTGAATACTCCATTGATTGTAGTTCTTTCCCATGAACTTGGGCAACTGAGATTGCAAATTATTGTTGCTTGAACTCGCTGCCATTCTCCAACCGGGCTCTGATACCAATGATGGAAGCAACAGAAAATAAAACAAAATTATAGAGAAGAGAATGAACACTGCAGACTTCTCACTTTTCTTCTTCCACGAGAGAAAAATAAAAAATTAAAACTGAGAGCAATTCTTGTTCTCTGGACTTTCACGGACAGGACAACACACAGAGAAAAAATCCACGCACACAAAGGTCTTTTCACGGGATAACTACACCTTTTCAGAACAGACTCATACACCTTAAAACACTTAATAAAAAACCGTTTTTTTTTAACCGTCCAAAATTAAAAATAAAATAAAAAAATCTAAAACAACGCGTTACTTGGGTTTGAAATATACAACAAAAATGAATGGAAAGGCTGGTTTGCATTGTTTGGTAGAGATTATATTCTTCTCATTATTATTGCTAGAATGATTGAAATCATGATTTTATGATTATTTATGCTAAGACACTGGAGTTCTGAATTGTTCCGTGGATATTTGTCCACTTTTTCATACATATGTTTTGTATTAAAACCATTTTTTGTTGGAGTTTTATTAGATGACAATATTTTGGCCAAATAGATCAACAACATTAACAACAACAACATCATCAAGCCTTTATCCTACTATGTGGGGTCGGCTACATTAATCCTTTTTCTCCATTGTGTCCTATTAAAAGTAAAATTCTCTTTTAAATCTAATAAATAAAGGTCATTCCTAATATTTTCTAACCAAGTCTTTTTAGGTCTACCCCTACCTTTCTTAACATAAGACAAATCTAATACCTCTACTCTCCTAACCGGGTCATCGAAAGGCCGCCGTTTTATGTGACCAAACCATCTAAGGCGACTCTCTCTAATCTTATCTTCTACTGGAGCTACTCCAAGCTTTTCACGTATATGCTCATTTCGTATCTTATCTCTAAGGGTAAAGCCACTCATCCACCTGAGCATCCTCATCTCTACCACACTTAACTTAGTGTTATGCTTCTCTTTTAATGGCCAACATTTGGCACCATAAAGCATTGCAGGCCTCACTACCATCTTATAGAATTTTTCCTTAAGTTTGAGGGGTACATTTCTATCACATAATAATCCTGATGCATTCCTCCACTTCAACCATCCAACTTGAATTCTGCTGATACTATCCCCATCTATTTCACAATCACTCTGAACAATAGATCCAAGATATCTAAAACGTGTACTCTTATTAATGACTTGATCGCCCAAAGTCACAATCCCCTCAGTAGGTCTATTAATACTAAAATTACACTCCATATATTCCATTTTAGATCTACTCAAGCGAAAACCTTTAGACTCTAAGGTTGACCTCCATAATTCAAGTTTACCTTCAACTCCCTCTCTAGTCTTATCAACAAGAAGAATATCATCAGCAAAAAGCATACACCAAGGTACATCCTCTTGCAAATGTCTAGTGAGAACATCCATGACTTCCATGACTAAAGCAAAAAGATATGGGCTTAAGGCTGATCCTTGATGTAACCCAACCGAAATAGGGAAATACTTGGTCAATCCACCTTGTGTTTGAACACAAATAATAGCTCATGCATACATATCTTTAATGATTTGAATATATGCATTATTGACTCCTTTCTTTTCAAGAACTCTCCATAGCACTTCTTTTGGAACTTTATCATATGCTTTTTCTAAATCAATAAATATCATATGTAGATCCTCCTTATTTTCTCTATATTTCTCCATCAAACCTCTTAATAAATGTATGGCTTCCATAGTCGACCTACCCGGCATGAATCCAAAATGATTTTGAGAAACATTAGTATCACGCCGCAACCTATGCTCCATAACTCGCTCCCATAGTTTTAAAGTATTACACATTAACTTAATACCTCTATAATTCGCACAATCTTGTGCATCACCTTTATTCTTAAAAATAAGAATTAACACACTCATTCTCCACTCATATGGCATCTTTTTAGTCTTCAAAATAGTATTAAAAAGTTTAGTAAGTTATGAAATTCCATCATCTCCTAAGCATTTCCACACCTCTATTGGAATATCATCAGGTCCAACAGCTTTTCCATGCTTCATTTTCTTTAAAGCCTCTCTAACTTCAGTTTTACTAATACGCCGATAAAAAAAGAAATCTTTATTTTCATTTAGGATGCTAAGGTCACTATAGTCAATCTTATTTTCATAATCTTCATTAAAAAGTTTAGCAAAATATCTCATTCACCTTTATTGAATATCATCTTCTAAGAAAAGTATTTTTTAATCTTCATCCTTAATACACTTCACTTGAACTAAATCCTTACTACTCTTATCTCTTTGTTTGGCTAACTTATATATACATATATCTTTCTCCCTCTTTAGTATCTAATCTATTATATAAATCACTAAAAGCTAATGTCTTTGTATCGCATATTGCTTTCTTAGCATCCTTACGAGCCACTTTATATATTTCCCAATTATCAGAATTTTTAAAATTAAACCAATTTTTATAACAAAACATCTTATTTTTAATCTTTTCTTGCACATTTGGATTCCACCACTAACTATTTTTACTATTAGGAGCTTTTCCCTTTGATACTCCATGGACATCTTTTGCAATATTCTTAATATCACTAGCCACTTTTTCCCACATAACATTAACATCCTCATGTACAGACAAAATCTTAAGATCTAAAATCTTATTATCAAAAATATTTTTGTTAATATTCTTTAAATGCCCCTATCTAAGCCTAGAAAATTATTTTCCTTTATTTATTATTTTATGCCCCTTTATCTTAAAGTACAAAAATAATAATCGATGTTGGGTACATAAATTTTCACTCGGAATAACTTTACAATCTTTGCAATATAAATGATTTAATTTTCTAATAAGAAAATAGTCAATCTAGGTTGTACTATATCCATTTTTATAAGTGATGAGATGCTCATTCCTTTTCTTAAATAAGGTATTAGCAATTGAAAAATCATAAGCTAAATGATTTTGTGGATTATGGAGGTCCTTTTATAAATTGATTAGATGATTTTAATCAATTAGGTATGTAAATCATGTCCCCATGATGGTTTGCTTCGTGAGATCTTGCAAGCATTGCACATCAAGTGTTTGATGAAATATCCTAAAAGAAAATCATAAATGTTTGCTTGCATTGAGGCCTTTTGTAGTAAGCTTATTCTTATGGAGATTTTTCTCAATGTGTTGTCTAGAGGCTTTTCAACAAAATCTAAAAATGGGCTTGTTTATTCAATATGATATGGGTAGAGTCATAAGTTTTCTTTTATTAATGCCTCTCCTTTAAACTCAAGGCTTTGTAAACATATTTAGATATATAAATTCTGCATTGTTTTCCTTCTTTGTATTTCTTAAGAATTTGAGATTTGGAATAAATATTCAGGCATAAAATAAATAATAATTGACTTATTCTTTCGTTATAAATCATGTCATTCATAATATAAAGGATTGGGTTTATGATAGATCATAACTATGCCTTGGTAGAATATGTTATAATCGAACTCATGTTTGAATATCATGTATTGTGTGAAAGAATCTTTATATGGCAAAATCATTTATGTTGAAATTCATTTATTAGTATTGTGTTATGACCAAGGTTGTGAAAACCGGACCGGACAACGAACCGGAAGAGGGAGAGGTGCACGGTTTGACCGGTTCGACCGGTCGAACCGGGGTCGAACTGGATGACGTAATAAATAATAATATTATTAAAAATTAATAACATAAAAATCATATAATATAAGTATATGAGCATTTAATAATACTTATAGCTTCACATTTATCTCTTATCTATCACACACATATATGGTGGATAAGCCTGTCTACAACTTCAAATTCATCTCTCATCTATCACAAAGACAAATGGATGAAATAATTTTATATTCATCTCTCATCCGTCATACATACATATGGAGGAAAAATAAGCAATAACTCCACATTTATCTCTCATCTGTCACAATGATAAATGGAGGATAATAGTTTCGCATGACCAAATCATCTTACATATATTGCCTTCAATTCCCCTCCAATCTCTTTTTCACCATGTTATGTACAAAGCAATAATATGAATACACATAAATGATTTAGATGCATATCATGAAATAACAATACTTACAACTTTATAAATGAAGCACTTAAACAATATTTACTATTATATTAAAGCACTGGCATTTTCACATGATAATTATGTTATGAAATCACCATAAATTATAAATTTCAATATCATTGTAAAGTGTGATTCTTGTTACATCTAAGCATTCACTAAATTATTAAATATGCACAAACTTTTCTTGAACTAAAAATACTTGATGAAATTCTATAAAATTCCTGTCAAAGGAATCAAATAAAAGGTATTTTATGAAATACTTAAAATTTTACTGTAAAACGTTATTAAAAACCCCAAAAATTATTTTTCCTTAATTTTACAACCAGCCAAACCTTAAATTGAAAACTAAAATAAACTTTCAATAACCTATCTCAAGAAGAACAACTTCTATAACAACCCTATGATCAAATTCAACTCTACTGCCTCTAAATCTCTTCCTTTATGTACTTCCTTTCCTTTATTTTCTCTATAGCTCTCTCACTCACTCTCCTAGTAAATAGAAAATAAAATTAAATATGAACAACTTATATAAAAATAAAATATTTTAACTAGCACCGCAATACATTGTTTCCCAACATTGCAGGGCTAATAGAGAGAACCGCTTAAATTTGACCCAACCCTTATCCACTGTGATACAAATGCACAACATCATTACACGTTCAACAGTTCCTCCAAACAGAGAATTGAGTGTCGTTGCGCTAAACTCTCAACACTACTATGTAGAATTTTCATAAATAGTTCATAATTAAACGAAGGGGTATTTTAGTCCAAAATAAAATTTTGGGACTAAAAAAATTCAAATAATTCTATAACACATTTAAAAAAAAAAATTGTCTATACAGCAATTTGTTATCTTACAGATTATTATTTAATTCATAAAAGCCACAAAATTTCACCAGCTCAAGCACAAGTTAAGATGAATTTTGTTCGGGACGGCTTTCTTATTACTTCTTAAAGCGATTTTTTAGTTCAAAAATTAAAATTTTAATACTAAAAACAGTTTTAAGAAGCAATAAAAAAATTATCCCAAACGAAACCGAAATAATGAAACCTCATCAAAGAATACTCTACAGTTGAACACAGATTAACGATCGAAACTGTGCTGGGTTTGAAAACAAGTCCACAAAACAGTATTTCCAGATCAAATAGATTCCAATTACTCGGATATTTCAATGACGGCTCGGCCAATAATCTTTCCATTATCAAGATCTTTATAGACTTGGTTGGCTTCTTCAAATCTGCACTTTCTTGAAACAGTATTTTGAAGGCTGAATATGCCGGTTTCAGCAAGCTTGACGACCTGAGGAAGATCCTGTCTTGCTCTTGCGCCATATGAACCAATAATTTTGATCTGTATCAACATCAGAAGCTCTCTTTTATTTTGCTAGAAAACAAATGGATGAACAAACTCGCAATAGGAGAAAGAAAAACTTGCATGCTATAGATATATTTAGAAGAGAAACGTAGTAATCTTTCCTGCTTAGGCACCAATCCTTCCATGGCTATCATGCAGCCTAGAATATGAACGTTATGATCTTAACCAAAAGACTTGTTTGATGAACTTAGGTTTCGTTTGGGACGATTTTTTTACTGCTTCATAAAGCGGTTCTCTAATACAAAAATTTTAATTTTTTGTACTAAAAAACTACTTTAAGATGCAGTGAAAAAGCTTAGGCTTCATTTGGGAGAGCTTTGTTGTTGCCTTTTAAAATAACATTCTAGTACAAAAAATTTTTGAATTAAAAATTTTATACTAAAAAGTCATTTAAGAAAACAGTACGAAAGCTATCCCAAACAAAGCCTTAGTCACCCATACTAGTTCCATTTGATGAAATGCCAAATAAGCAAGGAAGACCAAAAAAACTATGAATGTATAATAAGAAACATTTACTTTTAAGGAAAATTATGCGGAGAATTAATCAAAGTTTTTTTTTTTTCAAAAAAAAAAAAAAAGAATTAATCTAAGTTTTCGAATTATAACATCACCTAAGAATGATGATGATGATGTTGTTGATGATGAGGACGACGAAGATAAAAATGAACATTCTCTATCAAAGAATAGAAATATGCTAACATGATGATCTAATTGTTTTGGTTAAAAGTCCACTAGCTTGGAAAGAAAATAAATGAAATGGTAATGGCTGATTTATGGCCTTTTGAATTAATCTGGAGGGCAAAAGAAGTGCTTGCAGCTTGACAAATGGTACTCTTTTTTACTTCTGTTCTGAAAAGGGGATAAGAAGGCATTTCTTAAGTACTTAATTAAGGCTGGATATTCCTTTAACTACATATCATGAACACAAGGCCATGCAAACAGTACTAAGAACACTAATTTTTAAGTAAAGTCTCAAAAACGCATCAAAATCATGAGGTATCAACGATACAGTTGAGGCATAAGTTCACATATAGGCCCAGTTTTTTTAGTGTTCTAGCCTATCTTGGAGGACTTAATCAAGGAGTTGCATACCAAGCATTTGACAAGGAATATTATTTACTCTCTTCAGCAGTTTTGTGGATCAAATTACTTCTGGAAAATTTCCACAAAACGATCCCGTAGGTACGGTAGTAGTTGTGTACAGGATCAATGATGTGGTATGACTCAAATACATTGACAAAGCTAGAGTAATGTATCGGCCTTTAAAATTCCCTCCCTAACCTTTCTTTGCCAATCCATGGTTATAATTCAAGTTCAGAGGTAGCATCCAATTCACAGTTAACTGATTTAAAAGTCATTTTTGTTGATAAGATGTAGTACAGCATCTCTTCATACAGAATAATTTTAAAGTAACAAACAAAATAAGTTACCATACTAGTGTATATATAACAGAAAAGGAAAATGTTTGTTTATCAGTAATGAGCTAGATTACACCACCATATGATGTGCAACAGTTCAAAATTTTGGGTTTTGCTCATCAAAAGGGATTGGCTCATTCAGCGTTACAAAACCCATAACACAAAAAAAAAAAAAAAATCTGTTAATCTTACTGCTTAATCCAATCGGTAGGAAGTAATGGCAGTGTCAAGCAATACGGTAATTGTTCGAATTAATGGAGGATTATGTGATTCAACTGTTCAGTTTTATTTTTTCATTATAACAAATTAACAGTATGGTTATAACAAGAGAAGAATGATCAAGCCATTGCTTATTTCATCAACGTTAATTCGTGTTTAGGCAACTAACAAAACTAAAAATTTAGTTTATCTTTTTACAGTTAAGAACATATACTTGATATACTTTTTTTAAATAATAATAATAAATGGTTTATTAAATTGTCGATTAGCACATTTAATATACCCCAACATGGCTACCCTACGCCACCAATTAGATTATATGATACATGAAAAAAAACTCAACAACATCAACAGATCTTTTACAAACAAAGTATATCAAGCTCTTATATTAGAAATTAGACTCCCAAATCAGAGAATAAGGATATATTTGGGGGAAGAAACTAATGGTACAAAATCTCAAACTGTTTGAATGGTTAAAAATCTAAAAAATAAAGAAGTAGCAAATCGAATTCTTTCCCTCCAAAACCCTCATATTACAACAACGTCTAATCTGAAATTCACCTTTTAGAGTTTTTTAAAAACAGTACTCTATAAGGATGCTTGATTAGAAACCTTAAAGGGGTATTTATTAAAAAAATTGAACGAATCGTACAATATGATTTAAGGATTGTATAATATGATAAGTAAATTTAACCAATTTTTAGGAGAAAAATGTCTTATATATATAATACAATATTTTCATTTAATTGATTTTTGATTCGTTCCTAGATTCATAGATCTCAATCACATAAATTGCTTGCATCCTCATACAATATAATATGTATCATAAAATACCATATAAATGTCATTTCTAATATTTTCTAAGTCTTTTTAGGTCTTCCTTTAAATTTTTTAACATAAGCCAAATCTAATACATCTACTCACCTAACTGGGCTATCGAAAGGCTACCATTTTATGCGACCAAACCATTTAAGGCAACTCTTTCTAATCTTATCTTCCATTGGAGCTACTCCAATCTTTTCACGTATATGCTCGTTTTGTATATTATCTCTAAGAGTAAAGCCACTCAACCACTTGAGCATCCTCATCTCTATAACACTTAACTTAATATTATGTTTCTCTTTTAATAGACAACATTCTACACTATAAAGCATAACAAATCTCACCATAATCTTATAAAATTTTCTCTTAAGTTTGAGGGACTTTTCAATCACACAACAAGCCCGATGCATTTCCTCCACTTCAACTTGGTAATAATTTATTTTAATCCAATAAAGCTTCTTTGCATTAAGTACACAATAATAGGAATGCTACGTTTCTTGGTTGTTGAAATCTCAGTTTTGATCTCATAGATCTTGCCAATATCTTTACCTTTGGAGTGTGTTTGTTTGATGATGTCTTAAACTTCGTTTGCAATAGAGAGGTGCATATATTTCCCACTGAATTCAAGCATCATCATAATATTTCACAACTACTCCAAAATAATGAAATTTGCTTCATCTCAAAGTATAAATTTTTATCTTTTAGAATAGGAGGATCAATAAAATGATAAAATTTTATGTTTTTTTAGAAAGGTCTTCACAACTGAGGACAATTTCAAATAATTTCTTCCATTTAGATGGATTTGAAGCTTATAGCCCCTGGAGTTCATCTTTAATATAATTTTTATCATTCAAGCTAATTGACTCCTTGGAAGAGCTGTTAAAAAGAAAAAAAATCAATCATAATGAAGTGAAAAGTCTCAACAAGAAGGTAAAGAAAGAAGAACAAATATTGAAAAATAGAAACTGTAAACTCGCTTAGATACTGTATAGAAAGTAGAAAGATTCATGCAGCCGTCCCCACATAGTGGGATAAAGGCTTGATGTTATTCTTAAAATTTATTACTTGATTTTGTACAAAATGTGGAATTATTTATAGACTTTTCTAAAACTTTTATAATAAAACTAAATCAAAGCTATTTACAAACAAAAATAATCAAAGAGGGGCTATCAGCTAGAGTAGGTAGATGAAGCAAATGGATTGCAATCTACAGATCATAAGAGGATCAATTCAATGGTTAAAATTCGTATGCTCAAGAATCATTACCAATCATGCTTGGCTTCTGACTCTCATAATCCTTCCACAATAATTATGATGGATATGTCGGAAAAGAGAGTAGTGTATGTTTTGTGATAATCTAGGCAGACATTTTTTACCCACTCGATCCTATTGCTCAAGAGACAATTAGCGTTGCAGTAAAATGTGCTTGATTGGGTTGCCTGTCGCTTTCATGTATTGTGCTTGACTAAGAGTAGTCGAAATGGAGCATGACATTTTATGCTAGCCTAAAAAAAAAACTTTAAACTTCGAAAACATATCCAATGCATGATGCCTTAACGTCTAAAGGTTTCTATTATAAATTTACAACAAGATTGATAGAATCATGCAAACACATGAATTCCCAAATCAATAATTATAAACTTGAACAAACATTCATTATTTAGCACAAAGACAACAAAATATAAAGTATCTCAATGTAGGCGAACAATAATACAACTTACATAAATTTGAAACACTAAAAAAGTCATACAATTAATAAAAGTCGGATAATATAACACAAATCATAAATTAGTTGAACCGATATATTATATAATTTGAATAAAATTATTTGTACATGCCACAAAAAAAAGAGATTACATGCCAAGTAAAGGAAAAATATGCAACCAAATTATATAACCACTCCCAAAAAGATTTACTTAAGCACTTTATCGAGTAAGCAAGAAAGAACAAATCCAACCAAAAATTTTGTTTAGAATATATATATATATATATATATATATATATATATATATATATATATATATATATATATATATATATATATATATATATATATATATATATATATATATATATAACAACATGATCATGTAAGGTCTAGCCAAAAAGTTATAAGGTCCAAAATTTCCACCTGCTAGAAGTCGCGCAATGAGTAGATCACAAAACACATCAACACACAATGTCGCACCAACCTAATCCACCAACAAAATACCTTACTAGAACTGAGATCTAGATGATCCTATGATGCACCGACACAGACACGTCGACATGGACACAACACGACACGGACATGGGACACGACATTTTTTAAAAATATAGGACACGGGTGCGGCGTGGACACGACATAATAAATTTTTAATATAATATATAGAAATTAAGGTGAAATTATTTTAAAAATGACAAGCAATAATAAATCAATTTCATGATAACTTGTTTAACTTATAATATAAAAATGTTTAGTACAAAATGTCTAGTACAACAACAAAATATAAGCAAAAAATCATTTAGTACAACATACAGGTCCAACTACTCGATAGAGGGAATGATAGAATTAGATTCAAAGGTTGATCTTTGGCCTTCAATATCATCATCATTGAATATCATTGCTTCCAACTTTGGTTCATCTAGAGAAAGATTTGCAACCTCCAATAATCTCATATCATCAAGGCACTCGAACCCATCTCCAGCAACATCTCACATCTTGTTATCACATGTCATATAAAGTGGGATTTTCCTTGATAAAAGACGAAAATTTGTATGCACATAAACTAAATCTTCAGCTCGTTGTGGACTTATTTTATTCCTCTTCATTGATTGAATAAATGAGTATGTACTCTAATTTCTCTCATAACAAGAAGAGGATGATACTTGAAGTTCTGCTTGTTTTTAAAATTCGTAAGTTATTTGTATGAAAAGATATCGAGCGGTTACGAGCATGTACCGAGCGGTACCGAGCATGTACCTAGCGGTACCTAGCATGTACTGAGCGGTACCTAGCGGTACCAAAAAGAAATGAAAATGAGAATATTCGATGATAGGGAATTAAGTGCGAACGTTGATTTGGTGTTGTGGATAGGAAATAAGAAATTTAGTTATGCGTGTTGGACACGAAATTATATTTAAAAAAATTCATAAAATATTTAAGATACGCGTGTTGGACACGGGTGTCCAATTTGCATTTAATATTTTTTTAATCGGACACGTTTTTGGTGTGTCCGACATGTGTCGGAGGAGTGTCGGACGAGTGTCGTGTCGGAAACGGTGTCGGACACTGCACGCCTCTTTGAGGAGAAGTGTTGGTGCATCATAGAGATGATCATAACACCAAAAATTCGTGCGCAATACTAAATCTACAAAACTCCAAAACAACCGTAGAATTGATGCATGCATTATTTCAGTTTATTTTTGTTTTATTGTAATTTGAATATTATAATGTTTGTTTAGTTTTTTTATATTATCCTATGATGGAAAACATCAAATGATCATGAGTAAGATGTGCTTGGGCAAGACAAACCTTGGGTGTGCTAGCTTCTTGGGTTCTTTTGGTCTTTGGGCTGCTTGTTGCCTCTCGGGTTGGGCCTTGGCTGCCCCTGGGTTGGGCCTTGGCTGCTTTGGTTTATGGCTGAATTTTTGGGAGCTACTTGATTCCAGCTCATTATTGCTTGAGCTGATGTTTTAGCTCATTATTTGGAGGATTCATTGCACTTGAAAGCCATTATGTGGAGTTGGAACCTTGCCTTTTCCCTTTTTTTGTGTCCCTTCGGTTTCTCCCTGGTGTTGTTTCCCGTGATTGTTTACTGCTCCTTCCCGTGGCTGCTTTTACCCGGTTCTCTGTGATGTCTTTTCGGGTGCTGTTATGGGATTATTTCTAGCCTTTTTTGTTTGGTTTAGATGGAGGTGTAATGGCTATTTGGCTGCCCCTTCTCTCTTATAAATTAGAGATGTATTTGTAATGAGGAGGTTGTTGATTATCTTGAGAAAATTCTCTAAAAACCTAAAGGTTTCTTCTCCTTTCTTGGAAAAGCTTGAGAGCTTGTTCCAATCCTCTCTTCCTCCTCTTTATTTTCGTCTTGGCTTCTAATCTCTTATTCTATACGCAAGTTCCACTCTACTTATATCCTTCTTCTTGAGTTATTGGAGTTGTTTGTTGGCAGAATTTGGTGACATTTGCAGGAGGAGTTTGGTTGGACGTTAGACCTTATTGTTGTGGTGGACCTTTGGTTTGCAAGCCCTAAGCACTTATCATATTTTACATACTTTTCGTTTCATCTGAGGAAACCGCTTGCCAGTTATTCTGAGGATAGTATTTTTATTTTATAATTTTGTTTTGTTTGTTTGACTTTTCGTTTGATTTGGTGTTTGTTTGGATGTTTGCATTCTAGATTTAATCGAGTTTGGTTTTAATTGTCCTATTATTCTCCTATCTCGACTTTTCTTTCTAGTTTGTTTGCATCAAGTTTGGTATCAGAGCGAGTTAGCAAATCCTTGATGTGAGTGTTTTTTTAAGAAAACAAAAAAATGGCTAATAATCAAGGGGATTGGCAACAAATGATGCAACAATTAGCTGATTTGCTGTTGACCTCTAGTATACAGCCAAACAGAAACAAACAAAAGAAGTAAAAAAAATGCAAAAATCATTACCTTTGGCCGAATCTCACCCAAATCACTGCTCTAGCCGCTACAGTCCTGTCGCCCATATCCTGCAACGGCGCCGCTCGTGTCGTGTCTTCTTTCCCGCGTGGACTCCTGCTCTCTTTCGATTTATTAAAAGGAGACATAAGTGAAGCCTCAGCTGCTTCTCCGCAGACCTCAAGCAAACGATTCCTCCCTCTCGCTACTTCCTCACTACGAAATCCCTCATCTCCGATTCCAACCCCTCAGCCCTGCCGAACTCCTGAAGTCAACCGAGGTTTCCATAGACATCAACCTCTCTTCCCAAATCCACTCCAGCCGAGGGTCTCACACATAGCCTTTAATCCCTGTAATCCTCTTCCTCTTCCTACCCCGACCCTTACAGCATCCAATCCTTTTCCTCTTCTACATCCTATACCCGATCGAAGCTCCATGCCATCAGAATCGTGTCGTCGACCTAGCATTAGCCCACAAACCTCAGGGCCAATGTTTAAAATTGCGTATTTGGGTATTGAGGCGTTTTTCATTCGTGAGGCGAGGCGTAAGCCTCAAGGCGTTTTGAGGCGTAAGCCTCAAAATCAAAAGATTGCGTAAACATAAAATGATAAATTTTTTATATACTAATGAGTGAATAATATAAAACATAAAAAGCATAAGATATGAAGTGAAATCAAAATATTCCAATAATAAGACAACATGAAATATAGTTCAACTCAAATTCTACTTTCCCAAATCCCAGTATTCTTTTCATTAACATATAATTCCAATTTCATAAATAAATAGCGATGATATATCACATAAGAACTGATAAGTCATCAGCACTGTCATCACTAATGGGTTCTTCATTTGAATCATCATTATGATAAACTGCTCTCTCACCTTCTTCCTCTCCTATAGAGTCTAATGTCGGTATTTACTTCAAGATTTATGTAAGTTTTAATATATATAGCGTGAGGTGTAAGTCTCATGCCAGTGAGGTGAGGCGGGCCTCAAGGTGGGCCTCAACCAAGTTGAGGCGCAAGCCTCATAAATAAAAACTCGAGGCGTAAGCATTGAGGCGTTTTTTACTAGAATTGCGCAAAGGCGGGCCTCAAAGCGAGCCTCATATTGCGCAATTTTAAACCATGCTCAAGGCCGAACTCCCACATGTCATCGAGCATCCATCTGACTTAATCGCTGCCCTGCTCTCCTACCCAATCACTCCCCCTATCCTTGTTATAGCCGAGCACCTCTAATAGAAACTTAGAGGTGATTTTTTTAAGTTGTTATTATTATTATTTAGGATATTAATAATATTATTAATAGTAGTAGTAATAATAATATTACAGTTAATAATAATAATAATGTTATTATTATTATTATTATCATTATAACAATTTATTGTTATTATTATTATTATTTCAAAAAAAAAGAAGTTTGCAAAATCGTGCCCTCTTACTTCGACGTTCGTGTCGGGCCGGCAGACAGCCCATACACGCTTTTCTCTAGCGTGGTGGGAAGGGAACCCGACGCGACACCTACGACGAGGTAGGTGAGCAAACCGTCGGTTCCAAAATCCTGTTTTCGACGTTCGTGTTGAACTGGAAAACCGCATATACACGTTTTTCTCTAGCCTGGTGGGATGGAAACCCGGTGCGGCGCCTACGGCGAGACCGGGATATTCATAAGTACCCGCTCACGAGGAAACAACTGCTCTTCTCTTGTAACAGGTACCGAAGACCCATATACGCCTTTCTCTGGTGTGGTGTAGACAAAGACTTCATAGCCGCGGTGTCCTCATATGAGGGCACCTATCGTACATGCTTTTCTTTAGCATGGTGGGAGGCCCAGTTTTCCATAGTTCTCCCCTAAGCGGGGGGGACGCCGGGAGGCTGCCGAAATTTCGGGTGAAAATACGACTGTACACGGGCCTGATTTGAACTCAAAAGAATAAGAACTTGGACTCAAATGAGAATGAACAGTAGACTTGTGGACCTTGGAACATAATTTGATCTTGACTGAATCATATACAAGGACCTCAATTTCAAATGAACTAAATGCAAGAGAGCTCAAACTTAAATAAATTGAACTCAAATTGGACTTGATTTGCATATTAAGCGTGACTTGAACATTTGAACTTGAGCAAAGATTTGACTTGTACTATAAAAGACTTGAATCAATCTTGAACTTGCAAGTAGCACAATGTAACAACAAGTGAACTTGATTTGAACTCAGACTCGAACTTGAAAAGACCACAGGGGACCTTGATTTGAACTTGAGATGGACTTCAGAAGGCTTTGAACAAGCAGTTGAACTTGTGCACTTGAACTTGTAAGCATTTGACTCAAATGCGAGTGAACTCAATGTGACTCGGACGGATGGAAGAGGCTCATTTTGAGTCTGGACTATACCTAGACTCAAAACTTGGACAAATGAAAATAAAAGACCTAATTTAAACTCTAACTAAAGTGATAAGAGATTGAACTTTCAAGATTACTAGAGCTTGAACCTCAAGGAACCATGTCTTGAATGTGAAGTCAAACTCAAAACAAGCTTGAGTAAATGATGTTGAACTGGACTCGGATGCAAATGAAAAATGACTTGAACTCAGGTCAGATCACAAGAGGCTTGAACAATCAAGATAAAGGATCCTTTGTTATTCAAGCATCACTTTTCTTCCTCTAGTTGAGAAAATAGAAGATTTGTGATACTCAACATGCCTCATTTACATGCAAGAAATCATGAACATCTGTTACAAACACACGATCAAGATGCAGCTAAATGTACTAAGTCCTATAAGCAATGGGGGTCAAAATGTATGAAGGAATTAGTAATGAGTGGAGTTCATACAACATTCATCATACACAATGCAACACATTTGAAACCCATACAAGTCCCTACGAGGTCCAATGCATCATACTTGCAAGGATGATAGATGGTTGCAAAATGCCGGAGTGTGTCCCCCATGTGCATTATTGAGATCTCCAATACAAGCAACAATGCATGTAGATTGAGATGGCAACACGGGCAATTGATAGTGGAAGACCCGTCCCTACGAACAAATGCAAACAAACACTATCAAACCCACCTGAGATTGGTGCAAATGACTCTCCTACGAACATTTCTAAGAGGTCGTAGTGGATACAGCGGCCCCCCCTGCAAATGAATACTTGTGGATAACATTAGTGAGTACCCTATAAGCATAATTAACCACTGTGGACACAAGTACAGATGTCACCTATGACAATGGTGATTAAGATCTTCAAGTACGTTGGGTACAAGGGTAACTCGATGTACGAAAAATGATATCTCCTGGCAGAAGAAAAGAGATGTTTAAACAAATTAGAACTAAACTTTCTGGTGTTCCAAAGTTTCTTCTTAGTCCTATACTTAAGAAGAAAATAGTTTTTGGTGTCCACAAACACCGGAAATAATAAGTCTACTATACTAAAGACCCTGAAAATAATCCCATTCAAAGCAGTGGTTATAAAATCTCAAGAAGAGCCTCCCCGATGAATGAGAAAGGGGGAGTCAACATCAAGATGAGGAGATACCTCATAACGTCAAGATAATACACCGCCACCAGATCTGCAACACTCATACAAGCAGACAGAAGGCGTCTAGAATTTACAATACACCGCCATCGGATCTGCAACACTCATACAAGCAGATATAAGGCATCTACAATCTACAATACACTACCACCGGATCCGCAACACTCATATTAGCGGACAGAAGGCGTTTTCGTTTATAAGCTCTCAAATGAAAAGTTGTGTACACTCAAATGAAAATTACATGCACAACTACAATTATTTCAATGTACCCCTGCACATGCACCGTAATTTGTATACACATAAGTACACAAAAGAGGTAAATACAATCATAACCCGCATGGGCCTCGGCCCGGTGCGCATGTTATTGGTACACACATGACATCTAGGGATGCTTTGCAAGTCAATAAGTGAATTCAAGTTCGAACCAGATCCTACTAAGTGAATCAATAGTAGTCGAGAAGGTTCGAACCATTAAACAAATACACAGTTATGGTGATCGATGTATTTGTTTTAATACATTCATATTAGACCTTTAAGGTCTACAATCAAGAGAATTCACTAATAAAGGCACAAAGCCTACGAGAAACCTGATACTCGGTCAACAGCTTGGCCGAGTCGACAAGGTTCAATCACTAAATGTAAATGACCCCAAACATCCCGATGATGGCCACGTTGAATGCTTATCCCAACCGAAGGGGTTAATCTTCAAATACTTCAAAAGCCTTCCCAAAATTCTAAAAAATCCAAAGCTCCACAAAGTCCAAATCCAAAACAATCCCAACAAAATCCCAAATCCAGATATTTAAAATTGAAATCCAATCATTCACCACTTAAATCAAAATTCATCCACCCTCCGCAACAGTTTGCCGGGTTGGACAAATCTAAAATTTACTTCAGCTCACAAAGAGCTAATGCTTAGTTGAAAAGATCACTAGGATGCATTTTCAAATAATTTCTTGCTAGTAAGGACGTGGCACGTGTTCTCTAACATGCGGTTTTGCCGCCAAATGGCACCACAGGATAAACGGTTTGATCCGAGGCCCTCTGAACCGAGTGATTTTGCTGCCAAATGGCACCATAAATACAGGTTATGGCCATAGACAATATGTTCCGTAATGACATCAAATCCTTGAAATATGAATCAATAGGATATAATCGATAGGGCACAAAACCCTTTGTCAGTTAAGGTGAATTCAAATTTATCCACTTAGGCAAATATTCACCCCAAGTCTACAAGGTCCCCTTGGACGAAGCAGCCCATGGCTGCCGACAAGGATCCTTCTGTCAGGTTAGGTTGAATACCTCCTCAAACTAAGTGGACCAGGGACCACGATTGCCCGGGACGACGGAACCATGGGATCTTGATCGGGTCCATCATCTATTCCCCCACCATCCGCTTTAAGTGCAAAATGGTGAAAATTTCTATTTTAAGTATCAAACCTTGAACCTCCAATATCCAAACTTTCCAAATTCCCAATTCCAAACATCATTACCCATGCTGCTACTATATGCCAGATAACACGTATGTTCTACGTATCTGATCGACGCCTAGCCTTAATAGAAAGTTCTCACTCGTTATCAGGAGGGGTAATTAACTATAGGGCTTGCGCCTATAGAAAACCAGAACTCAAATCATAAAGTCCTTGCAAAATGAGGGCAAAATTCTAGGTAGTGTCATATCTACAAATCCGTCTGCCTTCTAAAATTTACCCCGGAACTAAATTCATTAAAACTCCCCCCGAAAAAAAAAAGCAAACAACAATGCGAGCGGAGGCCAGGGCCGAATTTTCAGAGCCCACATTTGCAAAATCAAATGAATGATATAGCTAACACTCTAGCTAACTTAAATGTCAACCATTTTAATGTTCAAACTTCATAAAATGAAGAAGAAATTCCTAGAAATCAAAATAGGCGACAACGAAATTGAGATTATGGAATTAAAATTAATGTTCATAACTTTGAATGAAAATTACAATCCAACCAATTCATCGAATGGGTAAAAAAAAGGATTAATTTTTTGAGTGGAAAGAAATACCGAATAATATGAAAATAAAATTTGCAAGCTTAAAACTCACTGGTCATGCTCTCACAAGGTGGAAAAATATTCAAAACAATAGAAAAAGACGAGGGAAAGAAAAGATACAAAATTGGAAAACAATGAAAGAGAAAATGAGAGGGAAATTCTTACCTCAGATCATGCACGAACAATCTTTCAAGAATTTAATAACTTGCATCAAGGTAATCAATCTGTCGAAGAATATACTGAAATGTTTTACAAACTTCAATCAAGAAATGACTTAGATGAATCTGAAGAAAGAACTATCTCAAGGTATATGAACGGTCTAAAATGGACAATCCAAGATCAACTAAAATTGCACCACGTAATTAAAATTGATGAGGCTTATCATATGGCATTGAAAATTGCAAAACAACATAAAAGGGGCTACAACAAAATAACTGAAACATATAAGCGAAGACAGACTGGCGGGTTAAAATTCAATCTTCATAAAATGATAAGGGTAAGGGAATAATAGGGCATAAACCTACTGAACAAGAAATTAAATCCTTTAAAACTCAAAATATGGATAAGGGTAAGGGAATAATAGGGCATAAACCTACTGAACAACCAAGACTAATTGGACAATATTATAAATGTGGACTTTCTGGTCATCTCTCTGCGACTTATAGAAAAAAAATACCACCAAGAAATAATTAAATTAAAAATGATAAGGAAATAGAAGAAGAGAAAGAAAATGAATCTGAACCTAAAAACAAAATTGAATTGGAGAAAGTTGACGTAGAGGGCGATGAAGGTGAACAACTGTTAGTTAGTAATCCGACAAGTTTTAATAATAAAAATTGAAAATGAGGATAGGTGGCTTAGGAGAAACATTTTCAAAACCACTTGCACAGTTGAGGGAAATTCAAGTTGAAATCCAAACAACTTGCCAAACTTTATAAAATCTCTTGGTTCAAGTGGGTGAGGTTTCAATAACAAAACAATGCTCTGTTAACTTAACAATTGGGAATTCTTTCAAAGATCAAGTTATTTGCGATGTCGTACATCTTGAAGTCTGCCATATTTTATTGGGCCATCCTTGGCAATTCAATCACAAAACCATTCATAACGGGGAAAAGAACACTTACACTTCGATTTAAAATAATAAAGAATTCACTCTTTATCCTCAAAAACATGTTCCTGATTAGCCTGCTAAAAAATATCAAAGTTGCCAAAATAAACACTGCTGAACTGCTTCTGAACACATGATTTGAAACAATCTAAGATAGCTTACTTGGTATTAGGGAAAGAAGCTGATTCAACTTCATAAATTCCTAAAAAATTACCTTTAATTGATGAGTTTGTTGATATAACATCTGAAGAGTTACCAATAGTTTTGCCACTGATAAGAGACATTCAACATCACATTGATTTAATACCTGGAGCCACATTGCCTAATCATCTCCATTACAGAATGAGTCCAACTGAACATGAAGAACTTTTTAAGCAAGTAACTGAATTGTTAAAGAAGAGTTTGATTGAGGAAAACTTAAGTCCTTGTGATGTTCATGCTTTATTAACTCCTAAAAAAAATGAAACATAGAGGATGTGTTTGGATAGTCTGGTTATAAATAAAATCACCATCAAGTATAGATTTTCAATTCCTAGGTTGGATGACATGTTGGACATGTTAAGCAGTGCTAAAATCTTTTCCAAAATTGATTTGAGAAGTGGGTATCACCAAATTAGAATAAGACCTGGAGATGAATGAAAAAAGTGTTTTTAAACCTAAAGAAGGATTGTACGAATGACTTATTATGCCTTTTGGGCTTTCTAATGCTCTTAGCATTTTTATGAGAGCAATGAATCATGTTTTAAGACCTTTTATTGGAAAATTTATTGTGGTGTATTTCGATGATATTCTGATTTATAGCATTCACCATTCTGAACATTTTAATCATGCGAGGCAAATTCTGTAAACGCTAAGAGAACAAAAGTTGTACATCAATCTTAAAAAAAATTCTTTCATGACTTCAAGTTTAACAATTTTGGGATACATTGTGTCTGCTAAGGGAATTAAGGTTGATCCTATGAAAATTTAGGCAATTCAAAACTGGCATACTCCTAAAAATATAAGCAAGGTGAGAGAATTTCATGGCTTAGCTTCTTTCTATCGAAGGTTTATTAAAAACTTCAGTTCTCTGATTGCTCTTATCATTGATTGTTTGAAAAAATGAATATTTATATGGACACCTCAACATTTGAAATCATTAAGGAAAAAATGAGTCAAGCTCCCATCCTTAGCCTACCAAATTTTGAAAAAGTTTTTGAAGTTGATTATGATGCTTGTCATGTTGATATTAGTGCTGTGCTTAGCCAGAACAGAAAGCCTATTGCTTAATTTAGTGAAAAGTTGAATGATGCTCGATCTAAGTATTCTACTTATGACTTGAAATTTTATGCAATTGTTCAAGATTTGAAATTTTTAAAGATGTTATTTAATTCAAAGGGAATTTGTTTTAAACACAGACCATGAAGCTTTTTGGGCTCTCAAAAAAAATCTGAACAAAAGGCATGTCAAATAGGTCTCTTTTTTGCAAGAATACTCTTTTCACATTAAACATAAAACTGGTGTGCTAAACAATGTAGCTGATGCTTTAAGTATGTCTCATCAGTTGGTAACTATTTACCCAACCATAACTTCTCTCGATTTTTTAAAAGACACTTATGTGAATAATCCTGACTTTAAGAGTATTTGGAAATTTTGTCTTACTTCTGGAACTGATCATTCTGCTCAATTTGTTATTCAATAAGAGCTTTTATTTAAAAGTTCTAGATTTTGCATTACAAAAAATTCTTTAAGAAAACAGCTTGTGCAAGAACTTCATAGTGGAGGTTTGGGTGGACATTTTGATTAGGGAAAAACTGCTTCCTTGGTAGATGAAAAATATTTCTAGCCTCATATGAGAAAGCAAATTGCTAAGTTGGTGAAACAATATAAAATCTGTCAAGCTTTTAAGGAAACTTCTCAAAACATTGGTTTGTATACTCCTCTTCCTATTCCAAATAAACCTTGGGAGGATATCTCTTTGGATTTTATTTTGGGATTGCCTGTTACTGCAAGAAAATATGATTCTATTTTTGTTATTGTAGACAGATTTAGCAAAATGGCACACTTTATTCCATGCAAAAAAACTTCTGATGCTTCATATATTACTAATTTATTTTTTAAAGAAATTGTTCGTTTCCATTGCATTCCTCGAACATTCACTTATGATAGGGATACTAGATTTTTTAGTCACTTTTGGAGAACACTTTGGGCAAAATTAGGAATTACTCTTTAGTTTAGTAGTGTTTATCATCCACAAACAGATGAACAAACTGAAGTTGTCAATCGAAGCTTAGGAAATTTACTGAGATGTCTTGTTGGTGAGAAACCATCCCAATGGGATGTAACTTTGCCCAAAACCGAGTTTGTATACAATAATTATGTTAATCGCTTTACTGGTAAAACTCCCTTTGAGATTATTTATGATCATCCTATACCTCACATTTTAGATAGAAATTATTTGCCTTTGCCTAATAAAATTAGTGCTGAAGCTACATAAACTTTTGATCATATCAAAACTGTCCAATAGCAAGTCCTTGAAAAACTCCGAATAGCTAATGTTAAATACAAATCTGCTGCTAACAAACATCAACGGGAAGTTTATTTTAATGAGGGTGATTTGGTTATGCCTTACTTTCATTGCCAAAGATTTTCTGTTGGTACTTCTGGAAAATTAAGCAAGAAAAAAATTTGGGCCTTTTCGTGTTCTATAAAAGTTGGGCACGAATGCCTATCTCTTGGATCTTCCTATTACTGTTGGCACTTCTTTTGTGTTTAATGTTTCTGACCTTTTTTTATATGAAGAAAATTTTGATGTTTCTGTGGAAGTTGAAATTTTATCTTTTTCCACATCAGTTCTAAACAATGATGATCAGATTGAAGATGTTATTGATGTCAGAATTACAAAGACTAGACATGGCGAGCACAAAAGGCTCCTAGTTAAATGGAGCAAGCGTCCTTTGACAGACTGTACATGGATGGATGCTATTGAGCTAAAAAATTGTCATCCGAATCTTTTTTAGAAAGTTACTGAAGCCTTCTCATCAGGAGATGAGATTCTCCCACCTGGGGGGAATTGATGCATGCATTATTTCAGTTTATTTTTGTTTTATTGTAATTTGAATATTATAATAATTATTTAGTTTTTTATACTATCCTATGATGGAAAACATCTAATGATCATGAATAGGATGTGCTTGGGCATGGCAAACCTTGGGTGTGCTAGCTTCTTGGGTTCTTTTGGTCTTTGGGCTGCTTGTTGCCTCTCGGGTTGGGCCTTGGCTGCTTTGGTTTATGACTGAATTTTTGGGAGCTACTTGGTTCTAGCTCATTATTGCTTGAGCTGATGTTTTAGCTCATTATTTGGAGGATTCATTGCACTTGAAAGCTCATTATGTGGAGTTGGAACCTTGTCTTTTCCCCTTCTTTGTGTCCCTTCAGTCTTCTTGGTGTTGTTTCCCGTGGCTATTTCCTGCTCCTTCCCGTGGCTGTTCCGATCCCCCTGCTTTGTCCCGATTCTCGGGGCGCCTGCTCTTTTCCTGTTGCTGCTTTTACTCGGTTCTCTGTGCTGTCTTTTCGGGTGCTATTATGGGATTATTTCTGGCCTTTTTTATTGGTTTAGATGGAGGTGTAATGGCTGTTTGGCTGCCCCTTCTCTCTTATAAATTAGAGATGTATTTGTCATGAGGAGGTTGTTGATTATCTGAAGAAAAGTCTCTAAAAACCTGAGGGTTTCTTCTCCTTTCTTGAAAAAGCTTGAGAGCTTGTTCCAATCCTCTCTTCCTCTTCCTCCTCTCTATGTTCGGCTTGGCTTCTAATCTCTTCTTCTCTACGCAAGTTCCACTCAACTTGTATCCTTCTTCTTGAGCTATTGGAGGTATTTGTTGGTAGAATTTGGTGACATTTGCGGGATGAGTTTGGTTGGACGTTAGACCTTGTTGCTATGGTGGACCCTTGGTTTGCAAGCCCTAAGCACTTGTCATATTTTACCTACTTTTTGTTGCATGTGAGGAAACCGCTTGCCGGTTGTTCTGAGGATAGTATTTTTATTTTATAACTTTGTTTCATTTGTTCGACTTTTCGTTTGTTTTGGTGTTTGTTTGGATGTCTGCATTCTAGATTGAATCGAGTTTGGTTTCAATTGTCCTAGTGTTCTCCTATCTTGACTTTTCTTTCTAGTTTGCCTGCATCACGAACTCCCAACAAAGACTTAAGCTAAGTTGGAGAAGAATTGGAAAAACTCAATGGATGTCCGCATTACCAACTATGAATTAAGGATAGCTAAATAAAAAATCTAGAATGAAGAGAAATACATTGATCAAACATTTTTGAAAATCAAAATCATTGAACATATCAATACATTCAAAAAGTTAGGTAACCACACAAAATACATTCATCTCAATAAAGAAAAAGGATAAAGGATATTGGATTGCAATATCTGCACGATCATTCATAGAAATTCTTGATGTGCTTGATCAACCAAATGATTGTCAATGTCATAAAATTTAGCCCACAACTAATTGAATGGTGTTGAATATTAATGGAGATTTTATAGATTGAAAGTTTGAAAACAAATTATTGTAAAAGAAAATTGATATGGAAAGCAAGCTTTCCGAGTTGTCTGATTAGAACCCTTCAGACTCGCTCTTCATATATGCATATTTACAAATACACAGCATGTAAACACATTTAACAAGTTATGCATTAGAAAGACTCATCGATTAAAAAGGCATTCGAGGCGGACGCCTCGAGGCGCGCCTCGAATCGAGGCGGAGGTCGGGAGAATTGAGGCTTAAGCCTCGAAGGTCCAGGCGAGGCTTACGCCTTTTTCCACGGAGGCGTACGCCTCAATACTTGAGGCGCCAAGGCGCATCGAGGCAGCGCCTCGTAAGGGAGAAAGATACCTTCAAAGCCAGCGGGCCAACGAGCTCCCATTGTTTCTTCTTATCAAAATGTCGTAACTTATGATCCGATAGGAAGGGAAAGTCGTCAAAGGAGCGCAGTCGAACAGCCACAAAGGAGCCAAAGAAGCAATACGTGTAATCTCTACACCTCTTATGAAGCAACGAAGCCGAACAACAAGGACAAAAAGAGAAGATGAAAGGCAAAACCTAGACGCACCTAAGTTATTATTGATTAACTTAATTAATATAATTTAAATATTAATAATTAAGCAAATTAATTAAATACTTAATAGTATAATTAGTGCATAAATTAATAGACTAATTAGTAATATAATTATTAATTAAATATTAATATAATTAGCCTAGTTAATATAAATTAAAATATATATTATTAAATATATAATTAATAGTATTAATAATAATTATTGAATAGCTTGAATCGCTCAGTACATGCTCGGTACCGAGCCAGTACCGCTCGGTACTGAGCAAGTATATGCTCGGTACTGAGCGGTACACGATTGGTACCAAGCCAGTACCACTAGGTACATTCTCGACATTGCTCAGTACATGCTTGGTACCAAGCGGTACATGCTCGGTACCGAGCGGTACATGCTCGACACTGTTAATTACTTTATTTTTATCATTTTTTAGGCTTACGCCTCGATCCGCCTCGAGGCTTACGCCTCGATCCGCCTCGAGGCTTACGCCTCGCCTCGCTTAGCCAAAACGCCTCGATTCCCGATTTCGCCTTTTAAAACGTTGGAAAGACTATATATTATAATTGTAAATTATTCTGTCAATGGACCGGATTTGGAGTCCGATTCAAATGTTTACATGAGCTCAGAAAAGCAAACCCAACCACATGTTGACACGTGTCACACATGTAACCAATAGATGTAGCTTACCTTTAAGTATAACATTATCAAGGCCGTAATGGAAAAATTAATCGCTTGATCTAAACTTAAAAATATCCAGTTCACTAAGGCTATTTGAGGTTATTGGTGAACAAGCCGAAGGAAATCATAAGGAATTGAAAAAATAAACTGGTTTGAGTATCATTCTCTCTAATTTCTTCAACAGCCAAATAATATGCTATATAAATACAAGGGAAACAAACAACATCTGCTGAATAATAATTTATCTCAAGGCATACTGAAATAGCAGTTAAAAAACATGTTACGGGAGCTAATGGTTACCTGTCTGCGGACTAGGCGAGTCAATTCAATCTCCCCCAATGAATTGGTTGGAGCAAGCCCTATGATAACTGCTTTGCCACCATCTCGCACAGCTTTTGTGCATTGCATAAAAGTTAATGGTTTTCCCAATGCTTCTACAGCAATATCAACACCCATTCCACCGGTGATTGCCTATTAAAAACCATAAAATATATCTTACAAATAAGCAATTCAATGATATCTACAGTATTAAATGAAAATAATCTGAAAAAGAAACAAGCTCATTCAATTGGCTTTTCAGATCTAATAGAAATGCCTAAATAATTAGTCTTTATAGTAAACAACATTTAAAATAATAATAAACATTAGTGAACTATATTACAATATGTATGACGGGCTTAAAAAAATGCAAAGCCTTGAAAACAAAAGGTATTCTCATGGAAAATCTATGTCAACAGAGTCAAACATATAGCATCAGCACAACAGGTAGAAAATATCATCAGCAGCAGCAGCAGCCTTACTCAAACTACTTGGTATTAGTTAAAAAGCTCCATTTTTCATCACTCTGGTTGAGCGTTTGATGGAGAATTGCTTGGCAAGGGAGCTTTGGCATTATTTATTTGTCCATATATTGATTTATGGACTGAAACTGTGATTTTCTTTCCTTGGGCGGCTGTAATTGGATGGCTTTGGCAGTGGAAATTTGTCATATCTGATTGATTGGCCCATGGGATCTTGGAGCTATGCTTCAGGAAGCTTTGAATTGTTGTTGGTTTTTTTTTTTTTTTCCAATTGGAGCAGTTCGTTGGAAAAAAAATGCTTATTTACGATAAGAGATAGAAATTCCAGCAATGTTTCCATTGAAATTTTGATAGAAAAAAATTATATAATATCGATGTATTTGCTGCTGTAATTTATGGTGGAAATTTTCGTCGGAAAATTTGCAGGTAATTAAATTTCTAATGAAAACTTTTACTTAAAACCGGTAGAAATTTCCGCAAAAAAATTCGCCATTGAGGCCCTAATTTCTAATCAATGGCCTCTTTCTTTTCCATTTCATGCGAACAGAATAGAGCAGCCAACCTTTGGCCATTTTCCTGCTCCAACCGCCTAGACCATTCTAGTTAGGTTCTACAACAATTTCATTCATTTCTTTAAGGATTTAAAGATATATCTCTATCTTTTTAAAGATTTTCAATTAAATTTAGATTTCATATATAAGATTCTCTTTAAAAAAAGTTTGAAGTATTTTATTATTTTTTATTTTTTTCTTCAAAATGTTTTAAATTTGAGTTTCCTTTTCATATAATATGGTTTCTATTAGATTATAGTCTTGTTTTAAGTCATATTTACAACTTATTTTTATAGAAAATTTGTATATTCGTTTACAATTTTATATATTAGTTATTCATATTTACAGTAGGAAATTTCACAATACCAATATTATTAGATTTAATGTAGGAAATTTGTGTATAGCCTTAGAAATTTATATATTCATTTTTATGTGCTGGATAAATTTTGGAGAGCTTGAACTTGCAATCTTTTGGACAACATGGAACACATTTTGACATTCGAATGAACTATAAAATTATTGAACCTAAAAAAAAAATTTGAGTACGAACTTGAACTTGCAAAGACCGCAAGGGATTCGACGAACGAAAGAGGCTCATATTGAGTCTGAACTTTCTTTGAACATGTATAGAACCCGAACTATACTTGAACTCAAGCATAAATTTGTGCACTTGGACTTGGATTCATATTTGAACATAAAATAAATTATAAAACATTTGAACCTAAGTAAATTGAGATTGAATACTAATTTGGACTTGCAACAAATGACTACGAGGACTCAGAATTGAATCAATTGTGGAATGCAGGGGACTTGAACAATACTAGAATATCAAACAAAGACATTGATTTGGGCTTGATTTGAGCTTGAAAGAGCAATGCATAGGATCATAAAGAACTTGAACATGATGGTAATTAGAATCCAAATGAATTTGAACTCGAGTTGAATTCAAATAATTCGAGATTTGAACTTGAACCAAATGGCATAGAACCTAACTTGAACTTGGCTCTAATTGAATGAAATCAAATGATCTATGATAAATAAATTTTTGCATACCATTTGCTTATAAGCAATAGTGCAAAGATAATGCGGAATTTGTAGTGAATAAGCCTTCAACATAAACTTGTGAAGAGAGCTCGAAGGCACCAACGAAGAAGAACCCTTCAAACGATATACTAATCCATTTGAAATGGATCTTAATGAAAGTAATAAGACTTCCTACAAATTTACATGAAGAAGAAGATGATGAGCACAATAGATTCCTTGCCAACATGAGTAGAGAACATGTTATGGTCTACCCACGAGCTCATACAAATTATTGTAAGGATTTCTTCAGGCACACAACAATTGTCACATGAACTAGAAGGGAGATGATAGAAGTCTTGCATCGCATACAATGCTCCCTCTCACGAATAAAAATCAAAGAGCATATAAACAAATACAATCATTCACTAATCATCATGCAAAAGGAGGTTAGTGATGCATGCAACTCATATATACGTGGAAGCATGTCATGCCCTGTAAGCGGAGAAAATCAACATACCATGAGTATAGTGATTTGATGCATACAACAAAATTTTAAGGATATATAACATTTAGCCGATCAGCGCAACAATGCTCTTTGAAAATACACAGGGTGTAGCATACGATAAAATATAAGTAGCTGCTAGTAGCAATGCAAAATATCCTGTATACAAAATAACGTACCTACTAGTGAAAACTAACAACAAATAGCAAATATTGCAACATTCCTATGAGCAACAACGGTTGATGTGGAATAAATGCGACCGTGACACCCAGTTTACATCGAAACACAAGCAGGTGAGCTAATCCTTAGTGAACAAAGGTAGGTGGAATGTAGCAGATACATGCGCCTACGAAGTGTTATGGGTGACAACAAACGTCATGTAGTGAATGCTGAGAATATCTTTGCAGACAATAAGAATCTTAATTCATCCACAGTTGAGATGATTGATTCTTTATTTAAGCCAACAGCAGAAAATGATTATGATGACATGATCAAAGAGTCGCCCACTAATACCTATACGAGTTTTGGGAAAAGAGAGCAAGATTAGATCATTATGGAGCCTCAACCAGGTTTTGAATATTGAATTGGATAAGATTATTGAGGCTTGCAAGTTTCCTGATGAACAGTAGTCATACATCCAATACACCTCCTTCTACAAACAAACATTAAAATACTACGACAAATGTAAGCTTTTACAAGCTGTTGTAGAAAACTCATCAAATATTTCAAGAATACCTCCGCACATGCACTGTAGTTTGTACACACATAGGTATACTAAAAAGGGGGTACAGTACCAAACACCCGCATAAGCCAAGACGAGCGTGTTATTGGTACACACGTGACGTCCAGAGATGCTATGCGGGTCAATAAGTGAATTCAAGTTCGAGCTTGATCCTTTTATGCGAATCAATAGGAGTCGACAGGGTTCGAACCTTCAAACAAATACACGGTTGTGGCGACAGATGTATTTGTTTAAATACATTCATATTAGGCCTTCAAGGTCTATAATCAAGAGAATTCACTAATAAAAGGCATAAAGCCTACGGGACCCGATCCCCTATCGACAAGTTGATAGGGTCGACAGGATTCAATTAACAAAGATAAATAATCCATTTCACCCCGATGATGGCCGTGTTGAATGCTAATATCAACCGCATTCCAAGTATTTCAAAATATCACTCCAAATACCTGAAAATCCAAATCTCAAAAATCATCCAACTTTAAGATATTTAAATCTGAAATTAACCATCAAATCACATAAAGCAAAATCCATCAACTACTCCACAACATTTTGCTGGGTGGACAAATTAAAATTTACTTCAGCTCACACAGAGCTAAATGCTAGTCGAAAATATCACTAGGATCTATTCTCAAATAATCTCCTGCTAGTAAGGACATGGTACATGTCCTCTAACCAGCAGTTTTGCCACCAAATGGCATCTCATGATAAACGATTATGATACGGGGCCCTCTGAACCGAGTGGTTTTGCCGTTAAATGACACCATGAAATCCAATTATGACCAGAGTCAATTTGCTCCTTAGTGGCATTAAACCCTTGAGATATGAATCAATAGGATATGATCGATATGGCACAAAGCCCTCTGTAACTAAGGTGGATTCAAATCTGTCACCTTAGGCAAATATTCATCTCAGGTCTACAAGGTCCCCTTGGACAAAGCAACCTATGGCCCCCGACAGGGATCCTTCTATCAGGTTGGGTCAACTACCTCCTCTAACTAAGTAAACCAGGGACTACGATGGCCCGGGACGACGGAACCATGGAATCTTGATCGGGTCCATCATCCATTCCCCACCATACGCTTTAAGTGAAAGATGGTGAAATTTTCGTTTTAAATATCAATTTTTCAAATCCCCAAACCCTTCAAATTCCAAATATCCCAAATCCATGCTACTAATATATGCCAGATAACATGTGTTCTCTACGTATCTGATCGAAGACTAGCCTTAATCGAAAGTTCTCTCTCATGATTGGGAGGGGTAATTAACTATAAGGGCTTGCGCCTATAGGAAACCAGAACTTAGATCATGAAGTCCTCACAAAATGAGGGCGAAATCTCTGGGTAGTGTCTTATCTATAAACCCATCTGCCTTCTAAAATTTACATCGGAACTTAATTCGTTAAAACTCCCTCTTGCCAAAAGAAAACGCAACAAACAGTCCGGGCGGAGGCCGGGGCCGAATTTTTGGAGCCCCAGATATATAGTAGACTATTACCTAGACGAAAATGTCTGACAGATAAATTCATCAATGAACTCAAATATTTTATTCATGTGGCATATCAATTGCCTTCAATTTTTTATAGAAAAAAATTTGGTGCTCTTGCTAAAAGGATAAAAACCAAGCATACTTCAACCATAGAGGCTTCCAACTCAATTATTAGTTATGGACTTCACTAGGATAGTAAGAGCTACATTTTGACTTTCAATGTGGCCCTTCAACAAGTTACACAATAGTTGAAAGAGCTACATTTTGACTTTCAATGTGGCCCTTCAACAAGTTACACAGTAGTTGATGAAGAAAATACAGGGATATTGATGCTCAGATTATTGTTGATGCTCCGCCTTTAGTAGATTATAGAGTTCTAGGTCATGGAGTTGAGCACAACTAAATAAAAAAGAGTACTTTTTGGGATTTACCTTAATGGATTGTTAATTTGATCTGATATAACTTAAATACATGTATATCGAGATTTTTTTTTTATGATATATCTAACACTACAATGGATGTTGAAGGCAAAATGAAAAATAACCGTTAAGAAAGATTAGATTTAAAAAAAGTACTGCAAGAGGAAACAACCTGAGCTTAAAGATGGAGGCAATAGTAGGATGTTAAAACCGAAAGTTGCATACTCACTCACATAGCTGTCAATGGCGCAAAATAGCACGCGCCATGGCGCATGGCGCGGTGCGGCGCACCTACGGCGCCATGTTCATGGCGAGGCGCAAGTGTTTAACATAGCAAGCGCTATTTACGCCACATGTGAGCCATGGCGCATTGCGCACGGTGCAAAATAGCTCGCCAAATTGTTTTTAAATTTTGGTATACTTATGAATATTTTTTATACCGCTCGGTACCACTAGTTACATGCTCTGTACAGCTCAGTACAGCTCAGTACAACTAGGTACACGCTCGATACCGCTAGGTACATTCTAGGTACACGCTCGGTACCGCTCGGTACATGCTTTGTACCACTCGGTACAGCTCGGTACAACTAGGTATACGCTCGGTATTGCTAAGTACATGCATGATACCGTTCGGTACCGCTATGTAAATGCTCGGTACCGCTCGGTACATGCTCGGTACCGCTAGTTACATGCTTTGTACCACTCGGTACAGCTTGGTACAACTAGGTACATGCCCGGAAACCCCCGCATGGGTGCTGCCCCTTGACCCCGCGACCTGACCGGGTAGGTCGAACCCCGCCAGGGGGCAACGCCCACTTGGACCCCCGGCAGCCCCCATATTATGTTTCTTGGACAATATTATGTTTCTTTTATCTAAATTTGTTTGCTTTTAGGTGATCATAAAATGTCAGATTCAGTTCTTATAGGATTATGAAGTAGCGGTACCGAGGGTGATGAAGAGGATTATGAAGTAGGAGACAATGTTGAAGAAGATAATGAAGCTTTTTTAATATTTGCTGATGATGATGATTCCCAAGAAGAGCAGATTAAATTCTTATTTGATATTTTAAAAAAAAAAGATTGTAGTATTTGAATTATGAGATATTTGAATGTTACTTAGTCGAACTTATATATGTTATGGTTGTATTTTATTATTATGATAGCTTGTCTTTCATTTTTAATAATATTTTATATTCATGCTTATTATTTTATAAATTTTATATAGCTTGCGTCATGTTCAAAATAGCGCGCGTCGCGCCGTGCGCTATGCGCCATGGCTCCAAATGGACCTTTGCGCCATGGTGCGCCATTCGCCGTTAACAGGTATGCTCACTCACATTAGATAAAAAAAGAGCAGTGTATAAGTAGGTTCAAAATATGAAATTTATGGATGAATATGTCTCAAATTTAAGCAAATTTTTGAAAATTGTTTTGAATGTACAGTCATGACTGTCATATCAGCATGACGTGTCTATTTCGTATAGCATTAAATTTCTTGCCATATATAATCTTAAATCTTTTAACTGAACTTAGCATTTTCTCTAAGGATTTGTACTTCACATCTTTGAATGAGGAGGCATTACTTAACAATGATGAAAATATTCTAATCATTCTATGCAAACTTGAGAAATTTTTTCTTCCTAATTTTTTCGACTTGATTGCACATCTTCCCGTGCATTTGTCGTATGAAGCTTGAGTTGGTGGTCTCATATAGTATTGTTAGATGTACCTATTTGATAGGTATGAACTTAATTTCATTTACTAAGCAATAATTGTTGTATAGATCTATCATAGCATTAAAAAAAATTGTTATGATAGATATTTGAATAAGCTTAAAAGATTGGTCAATAGTAAAACACATCCAATATGATAAATATGTGAAGCCTATCTACCTCATGAGACAACCCAATTTTGTTCTTACTATTTCAAACCACATGTACATAGTTGTAGAACAAAAGTTGGGTGAATCATAGACGTAGAGGATGAGGACGTACCTAAGATTGCATTATCAATAATTGACTCCCATTATAAGCCTTTGGGCAAATGCATGATTAGAAATCTAATTGATAGAAAGATAAAGGTTGTCGCATTGTAAGTTCTTCTAAATTGTTCAGAAGTGAAACCTTTCTTAGTGTAAGATTTCACTTTCAAACAATACATTGGCCGTACTAGTTAGATATTAACCAAACACTATAGAGAATCATTGATTTGCAAGTTGTTCATCAGTTCCCTTTCCATAACTGATGATACTATTAGAAGTTAGAGACGTGTTTTTGTAAATTTGAGGTAATAAATTCTAATTTAGTTGTTTTAATTATTTTAACATTATTTTAGAATCAACTCAAAATTTTTATGCCATACAAAAATATTTTAGGTGGCTACCTTAGCACAACAATAGGAGCAACAATAATTCAAAGAAGAGAGGGTTAACTCATCTGTAAGATATGTTTATAGATTTTTGGAGGTAGGGCAAGAAATCTTTATGGACTGGTGAGTGTTTGGGATGATTTGATTTGACCTTGGGGCAGCCTGAATTATGCTAGGATAAGGGAATAAAACAAACAAAATTGGGCTTTGGACTATGGGGGCATAGGAAGCTCCCTACATACAGGCAGGTCAATTTGGTATATTGAGTAAAGAAGATGTGTAGTAAAATTCATATCCTAAGTATCTTTATACATTTCTAATGAACTACATATAACTTAATCATTTGGATTTTATTGAAACAAGCACTTAGACGAGAACCCACTTGGTTGGAAATACATACACGCACACATCAAAGTCAAGAGAATTGGCAGTGGAAACATCAAAGATCTAGGAAAGCATATGGAAGTGTTAGAATTTTCATTGAAATTATATTTATAAGTTATTTAAATATTTCATATGTTTCAGGACTATATGAGATTACGTGATGCACAAATACATGCTTCAACTAGTGAGGGATCCTCTGTGGGATCTACACATGCTTCAAAGTATAATTTGTATCCAAGTTTATTAGAGTGATGCATCATGGGAGAGTGTATGGATTAGGATTACAAACCTATACATATGAGGCTTAGGCATCCAATTCAATATATGTTACGGGAAGAAAGATTAGGAAAATAATCACTAGAAGGATTGCTAGCCTAACAAAAGAACTATATATGATGCAAGAAATTTAAGTGGACGTGCAATCGCAACAAGCTTAGATGCAAGTTGAGTTATGGGCATTCATGGAATAGCATCGCTATCAACATCCTCAAAAGGTCGAGGAGAGCGAGGAGGAGACAGATGAGTGGATAGATTTTCTTTTTATATTTTTATTGATAAATGTAGTTAATATATTTTTTTGTTTATAATAATTTAATTAGATGCTTTATTTGAAAAAAGTGATTGCTTGTTTTATTTAAGCTTTCATTAATGTAAAGTTAAAATGGTTGTTTTGTTTGAGTAATTCATTCGTGCTCGATATTAATCAGTAAATTTGTTGTTATACAATGATTAGTGATGTGTTGTGCAAGTGTATAAATAAGAATAAAAAATAAAGATATGTTATCTTTCTTCATATACAAATAGAATTCCGAATGATTTTTGATGAAATTTACGTTAGAAAACCATTTTTGATAAAAAAAACAACAAGATAACCGCTGAAAATCTCGACATATCTTTTGACAAAATAAGTGTAAGAAATTATGGCAGTTTACCAACTGAATAGAAAGTCAGAATTTTCAACATCTACATTTTCGCCAGTTAACTACTAAAATTTCATCAAAGAAACAATGAGAATTTCGGCAAAAAGATTTCTTCATAATTTCCAAAGACAATGTCACACCCACCCACCCACTAAACAAATGGCCATTATATAGCAATGTTAACTTTGACCCATATAGTAATTTTGAAATGGACAACCAAATTCCTACTCATTTTAGTTGTGGGAAAGAGCTAACTTTGCAAATCTTCTTAAACCCATCTAACTCTGCTACATTCAAGTTTTTAAGCTAAAAGTGCAACCTCTCCTCAAGACACTCCTAAAGCTTTCATTAACAATGTTGTTCATTATAAGTGGATATTTTATTTATTGTAATTTGAATCAATTTACTTGTATTGTTTAGCATGTCTCCATATCTTGAATTGAATACTTAGAGAGATGTTGTCCTTAGAAGTTGTTAGTATTGTAAGGCTTCTCATCCTTTGTAAGAAGATTACTCTGTGAGTGCTTTGCCATCTAGACTGTGAGGGGGGACTAGTGGAACTAAAAAACTAGGGAACCTAGGTGTTGAAGTAGGAAGTTTGTGTTCATCCATTGAAAAATCATTGTTGTGCTCTTTGCTCATTATTGTTCATTATCGCTCATGTATTTACTTGCTTGATTATGGTTTGTTATTTTTACACTTGTGTGTCAACACTAAGGAATTGAGGAACTTTTGAAATCAAATTAATTTTCGAACAAATCAACTGCTCCGCCACCTTTTTCTCTCCTTATTGGGTTATGTAACAACTATTAAAGGAGCTCTATGGAAGTAGATACAATTTCCTCAAAATCAACGAACGATAATAAACAATTAAAAAAATAGAACACAACAAAACTCTTTTTATTGCAAGATATATGAAAGAAAATAACAAGAAACAGTTGGATCTTCAATTTGAGAGGAATATCTAGCCGACAACAAAAGCCCTCACAACACATAACCCTAACCTTAGGGAAACAACTTAAAGCTTATAATAAAGATGTAAATCCCAAAATAGCCCATCCTTTGAATTTTTCCTCCTAAACCAGCATTAATTTCCTTCTACAATTGGCTGTTGGACCCCACAAGAGAGAAAGGCACGAGTGCTGGGAGGACAAGCAAACAACGAAAAATCGTTCCACAGGACCTTCAAGCAAATAACAAAAGCTTATTCCTCTTCAAAAGGCAGAAGTCTGTTCCGTCGGACCTTCTAACAATACCCCCCTCCCAAAGAACCAACTTGTCCAAAAGTTGGAAAGGCGGCTCCTTCCTCAACTTCCTCGTGATCACAAATGGTGAGAACCTTAAGAGTTTAGTCCTTACACATGTGCCCCAGTGTATACATTTTCTCACATCTGAATAAAACCCCTTCGCCCTCTTCTCCTATAGCTCTATTTCTGTGAGTTTCTTGAAGTTTTTCCCAAGTCTTCGTCCTACAGTCCTAACCTTCGGGGTCTTCCTAAGCATTGTTTAAAATTGTGCAATATGAGGCCCGCCTCAACGCAATTCTAGTGAAAAACAACTCGAGGATTACGTCTCTAGCTTTTTTTATGAGGCTTGCGCCTCAACTTGGCCGAGGCACGCCTTGCCTCGCTAGCGTGAGGCTTGTGCCTCACCCTATTTGTATACTTTTTTTATTAAAACTAATATAAATCACGCCTTCATGCACATTCGAGCGCAACAACTTCCTCTTGATTGCTTCTACCTCCATCCCGTGGCCTTCGTCATAGCCAACACCGTCATAGTCATCACCGACAATCACTTGAAAGCTGCACATAACCACCCTAAAAAATTGGAGCATTAATCTCATATTTATGTTGATAAAAATATTTCTAAAATATGAATATGATTGAAATAAATTAAAAAGAAGCATATTGTGAGGCATTCGACTATATCGAATGAGGCAGAGGATAGACCAATTTGTTATGCAACAACTCAGATAAAGACCATCTCAGTGAGGATAGTGCAGATAATTCATAAGTTGTTACCAACTATTTCAACTTTCTTTAAGAATTAAATGTAAATGAGTATAGAATTGATAAAAAAATTTGAGTTAAACTTGATGTTATATGATACTTTTATGTAATTTCTATATTTAATATTGTTTTCCTTTTATAATATTTTGATTTTAATTATATTTTATGCAATTCATTACTTGTCACTTTAGATCTTGTATAATTTTTTGTTTCATGTGTATGTCAATTTGTTAATTCATAATTCAATAGGAAGTTAATATATCATCGTTTCACTTATTATTTAGGTATTATATAAAAAATAAATTTTGATATTTATTATCACTTTACGCAATTTTTTTTTTAATTTTGAGACTTACGCATCAAAACGCATCCAGGCTTACGCCTCGCCTCATGAACAAAAAACGCTTTAATACCCAATTGCGTAATTTTAAACATCGTTCCTAGGAGTACCTGGTGTCGACTCCTTGGATGCCAAAAAGGTGGTGTTCATCTTGTACAAACCTCTCGAGCTACTGCCTCTAGCCCCTCTCTAGGTGCCTATGATCCTCCACTAATTAGGCTAGCTCCATATACTCTCCCAAATCACGAGGCCTCATCACTCTAATTGCAGCTAGAATCTATGTTTTAAGACCTTTCATAAATAAGTGTCCCCTCTGCATTAAAGCGAAGAACTACTCATAAAAGTCCCCTCCTATGCTAGTTCAAAAACATTCCAACAAGCAATCTTTAAACTCTCTCCAAATATGTATGCCTTGTAACCCTCCACTGGTTCCATGTAAAAGCTTTCCCCTCCAAGCACATCCCAGCTGTCGTCAGTCGATCTTCCTCCGTAAACCTATTGACGGTAATGTACATTTTCACTCTATAGATCCACCCATGTACATCATCTCCCTAAGAAATGTGCATCTTTAGCTTCCTCACCCTCAGATCTCCTCAACCACCTGTTTCCTCCATAATTTCTCATTTCCCAAGGGGGTGGTTCCCCCCAAGTGTCAATCATCCCTTCTCCGCTCATATCCATACCTTTTGTCAAAAGCCCACCTATCCCATTCAAATTCAGCACCCATTTGATCATAATAAGCCCATCTCATTTCAAATTTGGCTCCCCTTAGATCATAATCAACCCCTCTCTTTTAAATTTCAGCCTTTTCTTTCAAATTCAAAACCCCTCCAATCATAATCAACCCTTTATTTTCAAATTCAACACCCATTCGCTCATGCCCCACACCCTCACGCCTCTCCACATAGCCTCTACCAAATTCCTCCCAAGAAATAGGCTCTAAGGGAGCCATTTTTTCTACTCCCTCCAAAAGCTTCACCTCCTAATCTTCCATTTGCCTTATTGGATTAGAGTTTTCCCCACTTCCTTGGCTGTCGGCGGCTTTCTTCACCTCCGACAATGTCGCTTCGGTTTGACCCTTGAGCAATTTCTTCAATATCAACTTTAGGATGGAAAATTTTCCATCAATCCTTTCATGGATGGCTAAAATTTGACTTTTGCAATCTAAAATTTGAGTTTGGAGAATCTGAAATTTCAAATTTTATTTATCAAATATCCCCCTCCAATGCATCTACCTTGCTTCCCGACATAGGTATCCGACTCAAAACAACAAAAATGGCCAAAAAAATAGCAGATTTTGGTATTTAAAAAGAAAAAATCAACAATACTGAGGGGAATCATAGTAGAAATTAGCAAGGAAGTCTTATATTTCCACCCCAGATAACTTTTTGATACCAATTTGATAGCAAGTGGATATAATTTCTTCGGAATCAGTGAACGACAATAATAAATTACGAAAAAGAATACACCAAAACTCTTTTTATTGCTAGATATATGATGCAGGCAAACTAGAAAGAAAGAGCCAATATAGGAGAACACTAAGACAAGTAGAACATAACTCGATTCAATCTAAAAAAATTGACATCCAAACAAAACACCAAGACAAACTAAAGTCGAACAAACAAAACAAAACTTAAAAATAAAAATGCTATCCTCAGAACAACCGACAAGTGGTTTCCTCACATGCAATGAAAAGTAGGTAAAGTATGATAAGTGCTTAGGGCTTGCAAACCAAGGGTCCACCACAGCAACAAGGTCCAACATCTGACCAAACTCCTCCATCAAATGTCACCAAATTCTGCCAACAAACACCTCCAATGGCTCAAGAAGAATGATACAAGTGGAGTGGAATTTGCGTAGAGAAGAAGAGATTAGAAGCCAAGACGAAATAAAGAAGAGGAAGAGAGAATTGGAACAAGCTCTCAAGCTTTTCCAAGGAAGAAGAAGAAACTCTCCGGTTTTTAGAAGCTTTTCTCAAGTTAATCAACAACCTTCTCAAGTCAAAAACATCTCTAATTTATAAGAGAGAAGGGGGCAGCCAAACAACCATTTCACCTCCATCTAAACCAACATAGAAAGGCCAAAAATAATCCCATAACAGCACCCGGAAAGAAAGTACAGAGAAATGGGTAAAAGCAGCCACGGGAAACGAGCAGGCACACAGGGAATCAAAACAGAGAAGGGGGATCAGAATAGCCCACGGGAAGGAGCAGGAATCAGCCACGGGAAACAGCACCAAGGAGAAACCGAGGGGACACAAAGAAGGGGAAAAGCAAGGTTCCAACTCCACATAATGAGCTTTCAAGTGCAATAACTCCACCAAATAATGAGCTAAAATAACAGCTCAAGCAATAATGAGCTAGAATTAAGTAGCTCCCAAACATTCAACTTAAAACCAAAACAGCTAAGGCCCAACATGAGAGCAGCCAAGGCCCAATCCGAGTGGTAACAAGCAGCCCATAGACCAAAAGAACCCAAGAAGCTAGCACACCTAAGGCTTGCCATGCCCAAGCACCACCTACTCATGATCATTGGATGTTCTCCATCATTGGATACCATAAAAAAAAAACATAAAAAACAACTATAATATTTAAATTAGAATAAAACGACAATAAATTAAAATATGCATGCATCAATATATGAAAGAAAATAACAAGATACAATTGGATCTTCAATTAGAGAGGAAGATCCGACTCTCCCAAATGCCTAGCCGGCGGCTAAAGCCCTCACAACCTAAGAAATTTTAATTTTAGTAGATTCAAAACATAACCCTAATCCTAGGGAAACTACTTACTTAGAGCATACAATAAAGATAAAAAAAATAAAAAAATAAAAAAGAGCATACAATAAAGATGTAAATCTCAAAACAGCCCCTTTGAATTTCTCTCCTAAACAAGCATTAATTTCCTTCTACAATTGGCTGTTGGACCCCACAAGACAGGAGGACGGGAGTGCCGGGCGGATAAGCAAACAGCGTTAGTCTATTTCGCCTCAACAGGCGGAAGCCAATTCCGCTGGGCCTTCTAACACACCCTTAGATTAGATCCACACTGGGTACAAAAATTTTGTAGCAGATCATTATAGGATGGGCAATCATAATCCATACCACCTATATTTAAGGGTGTTCCTTTTGACTTGCAGAATCTGTCATCTTATTGTTATAGGTTACAAAGCATCCACAACAATAATTAGTGTTTCAGTTGAGCAGCCTTTGGAAGAAAAAACTTCTAGCAAAATAGATATTGCACATCTAAATGCCAAAGCTATCACTTGTTTCTTCTGTGCGCTTAAACAAGATTATCACATGGCGTTTATGCTTAATATGGATAAAGAGATGTAGGACGAGATCATTGTCACTAAAAAATGGAAAAATTAGGTTCGTGAATATCATGTTAATATGCTAATACATGAATATGTCTTATTTCAAAGGAGGTTTGAGAAAGTCATCTCATATATAGACTGTAAATAAATATTTGATATAGAGCTGTATAACTTAAAGGCCTGGTGCGATCACATAGTCGATTCAGCTCCTCTATATTCAACAGTATCAATTCTATGATATTTTGTTTTCCATCTTTTTGTTCACTTTCTTGAAGTTGTCCTCAATTTTGCTACTAAGAAGCAGTGACTGTCTAATAAATTATTTTGAAAGTTTTAATTCTAATCTAAGTAAATGAAAATAGATGATTTGGAGCAATATCATATATTGTACAATCATTGCTTAATAGGTTAAATTTTCATCTTTTCTCAATTTTTGATTCATTGTTCCTTGGCTTTCATTTTAAATGGATCTTAACTCACTTTGGTTCTGGTTGATCTAGTCCTCCCCCCCCCCCCCCCCTCCCCTCCCCTCCCCTTTTTTATTGAAATGATTCATATGCATTAAATATTTTAAAATGAAAATTTATTATTTTTATTTTTTGAAATTAATTATGTGAGGGTCCTTTGTTTGTTCAAAATTTCAGCAGCATCCCGATATCCCCTCCCCGCGAAGGGAGGTTGGGAGGCACTTGCCTCTCAATCTGCCAGACCGGATCAAAGATTTCATGGTCGAGGGCTTAGGGACAATGATTGGTCCTATCATAGGCCTTCAAGTCTTCAATTTGTTCGAGGTACCTATTAATTAATATAATTTAATTTTTTTAAAATGCCATTTTTTTATTTTTCAAAATTCTACAACCTCCCGACGTCCCCTCCTAGCAAAAGGAGGTTGCGAGGCACTTGTCTTTAAAATCCGCTAGGCCGGATTAAAAATTAGACCACCAAGGGCTTCAGGAAAATTGGTCTCGACATAGGTCTTCAAGTCTTCAATTTACTCGTGATACGTTCATTATAAATAATTTTATATTTAGTAAAATAGAATGTCGTTTTAGCTGTTGTCGTAACTGGAGCAAACAGGAAGAGCAGGCTGCGCGCGGCACTGAGTCGAGCCAATCGCAAAAGCAAGGTCGGATGGAGTATGTATTTATTTTAATTTTTATTTAATTATACAAGAAACTTACTTTGATTATTAAATAGAGACGGTCGATTAGAATTGGTCATGTGCGGCATCAATTCGAGCTGGTTGCGGGAGATTGGGTTGAGTCAGTCAAATCTTCTTGTGTGCGACAACCAGAGAGCGACAGGGTTGTCATTTGGAAGCGTCGTTTGGGCGCAAAATAGTTGAGGTGGGCTCAGCTATCAATAAGGTAAAGGAGGGATTCTTCGGGTGTTGCAAAGAATCTGTGTAGATCAATCTCCACCTGGTCAAAGGAGAGGGACTTATATGAGATGTAAGTCAATTTGATTGAACTACTATTAAAATTTCAATTTGCGTTTTCTTTTTTTCTCCATTTTACTTCACTGCAATTTTATTTTCAGCAATTTGGTTTGGTTCTGGTTATAGTGTTATACCTCTGAAAGAAGTTTGTTGTGATTGATTTTGATTCATATTTATTTTAAAAAAATATATATATAAGAAAAAAAAATTAAAATTTTATTTATTTTCTGCAAAATTCAAAAACAAAAAATAGTACTTATTTTGCTTATTTTTAGTTGTGTGATGAGTTGATCTATTTTATTTGCTCAAACGCTTCCACATGAAATCTAAATTTGGTTTTTAATTCTTTTTTTTAATATTTTTAAATCATCAATTCTCCCACCCTCTTGGTGTGTCATCTTCACGTTCAATTGGTTTCATAGCCAATTATTGAACTTCATCCCATATGATACAGATGGATTTCAAATTTGTAGTAATTAATCATTAAAAGGATTGGATTGTGATTTAATGTAGAATAGAAAAGTAATAGCTTATGCATTAAAATAGTTGAAACCGTATGAGAAATAATTTTACCCATGATCAAAAGTTAGTCGTTGTAGTCTTTGTTTTAAAAATTTGGAGACAAGTTATATGCGTTGACATGTGAAATATTCAATGATCATTAGAGTTTGAAATACATTTTCCCCTCGAAAAAATTGAATTTGAAGAAAAACATAACGTGAATTAATTAAAGATTATTAGTTTGATATTATCCTGAAAAAAACAAATGTTGTAGATAATGCTTTAAACCAAAAATCTGTTAAGTTGGATGTTTGCTCAAGAATATACGCATTTAAAGATGTATAACAATTGCATTTAGTGATTGGGATGCTCGAATACATAGGACTATTATATCCAATGATTATAAACATGGTTTAAAATTGTGCAATACGAGAGATGTGCCTCAGTGCAATTTCATTCTTTTAAGCCTCAAAGCCTACACAATGAGAGTAGGGAATGAGGCGTATGCCTCAAGTTTACTGAGGAGCGCCTCGCCTCAAAATTTAGAGGCTTCCGCCTCTCAAAATAAAAAAAAATAAAATAAAATCTAACCTAATATTTATCTATTCGATTTAACCCCCCTCCCTCGCATTTTTGTTAGACTTATGTTTATGTGGAGATGTGATTTAGGCATGCATAATAAAAAGTATAAAATGCTCAATAGATATATGTATAAATTAATGCCGAAAATTTTAATAGGAAAGGTGTATTACATGTAATATGAATGTAAGTTATATACAAAAAACATTTTGATCTTATATGATACAAAAAAAATTTGCATACAATTTTCAATGTTATTTGATTGAGTGGTTGCCATTGATAGTGTAAGAAAATGAAAATGATAAGACTTTTATTTATGGAAAAGTTAGATATCTTTTTGTTAGACTTATGTTTATGTGGACATGTGATTTAGGCATGCATAATAAAAAGTATAAGTCTATAAGATGCTCAATAGATATGCTTATAAATTAGGTTCTTTTTTTCTAGTAGCTTGATGTTTTGATCTTCTATTTTATTTTCTTCTCATATAGGATGGTCAGAAGTAAGGATAAAGCTGCATCAGGTCATAGAAAGGATCCAACATGAAAACATAGCACTCAAGTGGATGTAGGAGGCAGTAATAAAACAAATGTACATCTAAAATGCAATTACTGTGACAAAGTTGTGATGGGTGGTGTGACTATGATGAAGGATCACCTTTAAGGGTCTCACAAGAATGTTGCACCATGCTCCAAAGTGCCTGATAGTGTAAGGAAGGAGATAAAGTCATTCATGAATAAGTCTACCTCGTCAAAACATCTTAAACAAAAGTAATTTGAGGACAAAGTTGATGTTGGCTCCTATTACAGGAGTGAGTGTAGCATTAGGGATTCATCTTCTTCGATAAAGTCCATTTTATCTAGGGGTGTTAGAGGTCCCAAGGATCATTCTATGATGCAAACATCAGAGGATAGGCCTCCTACTACATAGAAAATGGCCCCAGAGAATGCAAGGGAGGCATGAAAAAGAGTGTGTAATGATATAGGCAGATTCTTCTATGAAAATGCAATTCCATTTAATGTTGCAACATCACCTGCCTATTACAACATGATTTGTTCAGTTGAAGCATTTAGGAGAGGGTTCAAATCTCCAACCATGTATGATTTGAGAACATGGATTCTGAAGGAGTTGCATAGCACTGATAAAAGCATTGAAGAAATTAGGAGGACTTGGGCCCAAACAGGTGTAACAATTATGTCAGATGGGTGGCCTGATATAAAAAATAAAAGTTTGATCAACATCCTCATTAATAATCCTTATGACACTGTATTTTTAAGATCAATCGAAGCATCTGACCAGGTCAAAGATGCAGAGTTCATATTTAGATTATTAGATAGCATTGTTAAGGTAGTTGGAGAACAGATGGTTGTACAAGTGGTTATAGATAATGCAAGTGCTTACAAGGCTGCAGGGAAAAACTTATGGAGAAGAGAAAACATCTGTACTGGACTCCATGTGTTGCACATCGCATAAATCTGATTCTTAAGAAGCTTGGGAGCTATCTCAACATAAGAACGCAATTACTAAAGCAAAGAAAATAACTATGTTTATTTACAACCATTCTTGGGTTCTGGCTCTTATGAGGAAATTTTCAAAGAAAGAAATTCTAAAGTCAGCAACAACAAGATTTGTCACCACTTACTTGGCATTAGAGAGTATGTTGGATGCTAAACAACCTTTAGAGTTTAGGTTCACATCTACATAGTAGTTAAGTTGTGCTTGAGCAAAGAAGATCGATGGAAAAGAGACTAGAAAGATTGTTTTAAATGATAGATTTTCATAAAGTATCTTGTACGTCATTAAACCACTAGACCTTTGGTTCAAGTTTTAAGGATGATGGATACAGAGAAAAAGCCTGTAATGGTATCATCTACAATGCTATGGATGAAGCTAAATAGATGATTGCCTGCAACTTAAGAGGCAAAGCGGGAAGCTTTAGGAAAATTTGGAATATTATTAATGATAGGTGGGAGCTACAGCTTCACCGACACTTGCATGCAGCAGGCTATTACTTAAACACTCTGTATCAATATGCATAGAACAAGTCTACAAACCCTGAAATAAAGTTGGGATTGTATTATTGCATTGATCGACTGATATGTGATACAACTGAAAAATCAAATTTTGAAATGCTATTGGCACCTTTTAGGAATAAAGAAAGTTTTTTTGGATTACACCAAGCAAATGATATAATTATCAAACGATCTCCAGGTAATTTCATTTAATGTTTTAAACATTTATTTAAAAGTTGTTCTTTGAGCACTAATTAAACTCCCTTATGTAAATCTTATTGAGTGGTGGATTCAGTTTGGTGATAGGATACCAATTTGCAGTGAAAGTTTTGGACTTGACATGTGAAAGTTCATGAGGGTGGTTAAACCCTAAAAAACTAGTACCGAGTATAACCAAGAGAGCGGGTGAATTAATAATTTAAAAAATTTCTTAACCAAACAAGAATTTTAAACCTCATGATGCGAAAATAAAACTAATTTTACAATAACAAAAAATAGATATTTCGACCACAAATCAAATCACAAAAAGTGCGAAAATTAAAATGCGGTAAAAAAATAAGAAAGAAAACACCAAAACTTATAGTGGTTTGGTCAACCTGACCTACGTCCACTCCTTGGAGACTCCCACTCCAAGTATTACACTAAACAGAAGTGACTCACATATTTCTCCCATAATAAGGCGGAAAAGCCTGTACAAACACTGTTTCACCTCCTCGGTGCGACAGTGAATCATGACTCTTTTACATGCAGAGAACCTTAACTCCATTTTCACCCTCCTGGTGATGGTCAGAGAACCACAATTCTATTTTCACCCTCCAGGTGATAGGTGATAGCCAGAGAACCATGATCTCTGCTGAAGAACTCCGGAGCCACAGAGATTCCAGGCAGACACTTGCAGGTATTAGGCAAGATTCTTGCTTGGAGCAACCTTGTAAATCCCCTCAAAACTTCTCCCACACAAAATTTCTCTCTTCTCTCACCAAGCTCCTTCTTCTCTCCCTCAAGCTCCCTCTCAAGAAGACTAAGCAGCCAAAGATCATCTAATAAGAGTGTTAGAGATCCTTAAAAAGAGAGCTTAAAAAAACCCTAATTTCTAAGCCATCCGTCTTCTATTCGTACAGTACGATAGACGTATCGTACGGTACGATCAATTCAATTTAGAATCGTCCAGTAAGATCGTTCAGATGAACTATTCAAATTTTATAATACATCGTATAGTACGAACCCAAATCGTACGGTACGATATGCATAAAATCCTTCTTTTCGTTTGGGACGATCCTTGGGATGGCCAACTTCGTACATGGGTGATCGTCCAGCACTATGAAGATCGTATGGTACAATCAATACAAAAAGCATGAATTTCATTTGGTACGCTCCGAGGGACGACCAATTTCATACACAGGTAATCGTACAGTACGAAACAGTTCGTATAGTACAATCAATTACAATAATTGTCCATGATTTGATTGTCTGATATCGCGGGAATAATTAAGAAAGATATTAATTAGGGCGTATAATACGATCTAGATCATATTGTATGATCTGTACAGAATTAGTATCTTCCTTCACGTTGGCAGCTAGGGTTTGAAAGAGCACAACAGATCGTATGGTACGAGATTAAAGCGTACAGTACGATACACATATCGTACAGTACGAAGAAATATTATACAGTACGAATCACTCAAAAAATACTCTCAAAAAGACATTTCTATCTCCACCTGTGTGTGCAAAATTGCTTAGCAAAGATATCCACCCAAATACATGGTATGACTCAAAAAAGGAAAAAAATATAAAATAAATTGAAAATAACAGACCCAATCTTGAGCTGATCAGAATTGTAAGAGAACGGTGGACAGAATTCCTAAAATGTTATACACACCGAACAAAACACTATATCATAGAAACAATACAAAGCAATATCAGACACAAACAACAATAATAACAAATAACAATAACAATAAACAACAAAATACTACCCCCCTTTTAACATCACAAAAAGAGGGAAACAACAAGTAGAAAGAAAATAAAAAAAGATAAAGACGCAAGACCAGAAACAGAAATAGAACTAGGAAACAAACAGATATAAACAGATTAACCACTCAAAGCATCACATCTCCATCAACTTCCAAGGGCATTTTCAGAAAGTAATAAACTTACCCTACACACAAAAAAGACAAATAAGAGAACTGTTGACGATCTTGCAACAAAAGGATTTGGATTCTAGTGTTCATCACAGGCTAAAATTTATTGTGCGAACATTGTGAATAAAAACTATCGTTGACAATCGTAGATTAGGCTCATTTTATGCCTCTTTTAACAGTTTTATGCGAACATTGTGCATCTTTTATTTTTGAAACACTTAGTGCATCTTTTACTTTGGGCGTCATTGCGCATCTTTTGATTTTGGACTCATTTTGTAGCTTTTTTGAATTTTTTACAAATTGCTTCCTTTCTAACTCTCTAAGAATCTTAGTTGTAAGATTTTCTTCTAAATAGAAGATAAGAATAACTCTCTCCTATATATGAAAGAATAATCTGCAAAACAAACTCGAGCTTTTCTAATATGAATAAAAACTTGATATAGAAAAATAATGAATTTCATTCGTCGAATTTGTAGAATATATCCATGATATAAAACTATACAGTAGAGTGAAAAAGATTTCATTTTTACCATCTTAATTCTAATTCAATTTAGATTTTTAAGCATTTACAAGGAATTATCAGGCAAAGAAACTAAAACGGGATATGTAAATTCATGAATTTCGATCGTGTTAGTTTAAAATTGTTAGTAATTACTTATTTAAATATTTTAAGTAAGAGTAGAGGTGTACCTACACAATTAGAAAAAGCACAATTCAAGCCAAGTCAAGTTATTCAGTAAAATCTAAATAGTACAGTACGATTTGATTCGTACATACGAGTTCATTCGTACAGTACGATATAAGTCGTACAATACGATCAACAGAAAGCATCAATTTGATAGAATGAAAAATTTTTTAAACAAAGAGCATCGAAATGAGATCTACGAGCATGGAGAACAAGAGAGAAAATACCATTTGAAAGAAAAACATTTCTTTAAAAACTTTACACAACAAGGACTTGAAAGAAAATTTTCATTTCAAAATAACATACAAATAGAAAGGCATAACTTAAAAGTAAACAGTACAGTCACAACAAGAACAAAAGAAACTAGTATAGTGATGGATCCTGATCAGAAGGTGAAGGTGGAGGTGGTTGAAAGAACTGGCTGAAACTATCATACTGTTGCTAGATTGTTGTGAACTGATGTTGCATGTTTCCAAACTGCTCCCTAAACTAACCCATATCATTCTCGTGTTGAATCTGCTATTGATCCAGGCGAGTCTCCAGTCTATCAAATCTTTGAATCAACTCCTCATATTGGCAGTGGTAAGGAGATGGTGCAAGTGCAGGATCAGCTGTAGGCTCCTTCATCATCAAAGAGAGGATCTTCAGGCTCCTGTCCCTATGAAATAACATTCGGAAAGAGGCATCCGAAAAGTAGATTGGAATGTGATGAGGTGCAAGATATGTGATGTTGTATTTTCTAAACAGAATATATCCTATCACATGTCCTAAGGCAATGTTCTGTTTTCTCCTATTGGCTGAGAGTCGAATGCAAGTTAGGTTTTGGATGTAGTAAATTAACATTAGAGCTTCATCCATTTGGGTATTTGTCATGATGAAATAGTAACAATTGATAGTTGGGAGTCATATTTATTCAATCTCCAGCTTTAGGTATGATTGAAGTTCTTAGAACGTACTGGATAAACCTAGCATTCTGGTTAAGGGTTTGAACCAAAGGTTGGTGAAGATTAAGGGAAACATTTCTAAATAGAAGGTTCATAGCACTCCAGTCAAAATTGGATCTAGAGGACATAGCTAGAGGGTGTTCAGTTGAAAGTGGATTATTCTGTCTTCTTTGGTTATTTCTACATTTTGGTAGCACACTCGGGAGGCCATAATTGTGGCATCCCCACTAATCCTAAGATTTGCGAAAAATTCATACAGGAGTTCAAAATAGACGGGATGGGCCAAGGTTAGCAGAAATTGAAGTGCAGTTGAGTTGAAATGATTCATTACAGGGAAGCTAAGAACCTGTTGATTTAGAAGTCTGGAGGGTGTGATCTTGGCATCCTTGTACTTTTTGTAGGAAGCTTCATCAGAAGCTGTCAGAAAACGCTCATCTACAGTGCTCCGAGGGGACTTCCCCTGGGTTTTACTACTGCGTTCCCACCGGCCATTGCAAGGATTGGAGTCTAAGAAGGATGGATCTTAAGAGAGGTGTGAAAGTTTTGAAAGGGCTGGCTGTTTAAATATAAAATTAACATATCGTACCGTACGATCGTATGCAATAATTTCGGCCATGCGATTTGTCAAAAGTTATGTCTGATCGTACCGTACGATCAGACATCGTACATGACAATTAGAGACATGGATCTTGTCCCTAGGAGTCAAGTTGTACGACTGTTAACAAAAAGGTTCGTATAGTATGAACAGACATTCGTACAGTATGATCAGAAATAAATGTCATACCAAACTGAATTCAATTCATCCCAAATGGAGCTGACACTTGGATCGTACCGTACAAGAAGGATGGTTAATGATAGACATAATCTGGATCGTTCATCATGCTAAGGGTTGTGATCAGCAGTGCTGTGAGATCGTACAGTTCGAAACAGTGTTCGGACAGTACGATGATCAATGATAGATATAATATGGATCGTTCATCAAGCCAAAGGTTGTGAATAGCAATGTTGTGCAGATCGTACAGTACGAATATGTATCGTACATTATGATTTTGGATGAAAAATTTTTTGTTCTACAGAACAGACAATAAGATTTAGTAAGGTGGTTTATGTGATGATCAGAATACAACACAATAAAAAAAAGATAACAATACAACAACAACAACAACATCAAGCCTTTATCCCACTACGTGGGGTCGGCTACATGAATCCTTTTTCTCCATTGTGTCCTATTAAAAGTCAAATTCTCGTTTAAATCTAATAAAGAAAGGTCATTCCTAATATTTTCTAGCCAAGTCTTTTTAGGTCTACCCCTACCTTTCTTAACATAAGTCAAATCTAATACCTCTACTCTCCTAACCGGGTCATCGGAAGGCCGACGTTTTATGTGACCAAACCATCTAAGGCAACTCTCTCTAATCTTATCTTTTACTGGAGCTACTCCAACCTTTTCACGTATATGCTCATGAAAATCATGAAAAATCACAGGACAAAAACACATGCATTGAGAAGCTCATAAATGGTTTTTTTTTTCTTTTTAGAAGCTCAGAAATGGTTGATTTCAAGTAATAGGAGACAATATCGAACCCAAAAACCACATGCTCTCACTAGGTCTTTTATGAGAGCCCTCAAATCCAAAGATCATGGGAGAACAATTTTGGGAGCCCAAGTGAGTTTAGGTCCCTTCTTAAATTTCGATAGATCATCAAAATGCATGTCATGTTGTGTTTGATGTAGTTTTGGTCTCCACTCCCAATATGTTCTACGATAAATAGTTCAAGTGGGGCTAATGTGTCCTAACATACCACATGAATAACATCTAACACTAGGAAAATAGTTAACTAACCTCTTATAGTTATGATTCCTATTTCAGGTTTATGAGATGCATGCATGATGAGTACTTACCAACAAGTTTATTTTGAAAAGCTTTTACTTTTTCTAACAACATTCATTAGCACTTTCAAGAGCAGAAATTTCAATTTTTAACGAGTGCTCATTGAGATCTAAAATATTAACACATGCTTTAACTCTTTAAATGACTTTTCTAAATTAAGATGCAATGCTTTCAAAGACTCATGTGTTTCCAATAAAGCAGAATATTTCTTATTCAATTCATCAAACTCATCCAACATAGCCATATGATCCTTATCAACATTAGAACCATCTTTTCTAAGCATTTCATTTTCTTTTTGCAGAACTAAGCATCCATTTTTCAAGCAAGCATCCTTCTTTTTCAGTTTCCAGTAAGAATCATGAATTTCTTCTGAAACAACAAATAATTAATCGTATAAAACTTGACATACCTCACCTTGATCAGACTGATCAAGATAGTTGTTTGCCATTAAGCACAGATTTTTCACTTCCTCTTCTGCTTCTTTTCTAGATGAATCTGAAGCAGAGTCTGCTAAAAAAGTTTTCTGAGATTTCCTCTTGTCCTTGTGGAACCTGGAGTTTTCTTCAACATAATCCTTGCTTTGGTAGCCTTTAAGAGTTGGGCAATCAATTTTAACATGCCCTGATTTCCAGCATTTATAGCAGACAATATCATCAGAAGCTTTAGAATTTTATAATTCTTACCTTTGTCCACTGTTGATGATGCTTTTGCTCATTTTTTAGAAAGTTTCTGAACTGTTGAGTCATCAGTGCAATTTCTTCATCTCCTCCATCAAAGGAATTATCTGAATCATTAGCCTTGAAGGCTACAATTTTTTTCTTCTTTCTTTCTCCTGCATTAAGTTGTCTTTGATACACTGTTTGCTCATAGGCAATGAGTGATCAAAGTAAATTATCAATAGAATAAACATACAAATCCTTGTATTCTGTAATAGTAGTAATTTTTGCATCGTAGGAAGAAGGTAAACACATGGAATCTTATTTACTTTTTTAAAATTCAATAATCCTTTACTTAAAGCATGCAGAGATGTGATGATTTGTGTAAACCTAGTATACATTTCAAATATGGATTCACTAGCTTTCATGCAAAAGAGTTCATATTCATGCAGCAAAAAACTTAACCTAGATTGTTTCATTTTGCTTGTTCCTTCATAAGTAATGCATAATCTATTCCAAATTTTTTTGTCATTAGTACAGGTAGATACACGCATGTAATCTTCAGATTTTAATGTACAAAAAAAATAATTTAGGCATTTAGCATTCAGTTGGACTAAATCTTTATCATCAGTAGTTCATTCAGAAAAAGGGATTTCAGTTTTACCATTATTTACTAATCGTGAAGGTGCAGAATAACCATCCTGAATAAGCATCCAAATACGATAATCAATTAATTGTAAAAAGTTGAACATGCGAGTTTTTCAAAAATCAAAAGGTATATTTTCAAATAGAGATGGTCAAGTAATTGAATATCATCCCGCAGTGTTTCAATTACTAAAGTTAGTCAATGATCTTAATTCAAAAATCTTCTAAGGCTTGATCTTATGAATTCCGCTCTGATACCACGTAAAAGTTCATGAGGGTTGTTAAACCCTAAAAAATTAGTCCTGATGCTAACCAAGATGGGGTTAATTGGTAGTTTAAATAATTTCTTAAACAAACAAGAATTTTAAACCTCTTGATGTGAAAATAGAACTAAGTTTATAATAAAAAAAACTGATATTTCGACCACAGATCAAATCACAAAAAGTGCAAAAATTAAAATGCGGTAAAAGTAATAAGAAAGAACACACCAAAACTTATAGTGGTTCAATCAACCTGACCTACGTCCACTCCTTGGAGACTCCCTCTCCAAGTATTGCACTAAACAGAAGTGACTCCCCTTTTGCTCCTTTTGCTCCCACAACAAGGCGGAGAAGCCTGACGTTGTTTCACCCCCCCTGGTGCGGCAGAGAACCACGACTCTTTTACAGGAAGAGCACCTTAACTCTATTTTCACCCTTCTGGTGATGGTCAGAGAACCACAAATATATTTTCACCCTCCAGGTGATGGTTAGAGAACCACGATCTTTGCTAAAGAACTTCTTCTCCGGAGCCATAGAGATTCCAGACAGACGCTTATAGGTACTAGGCAAGATTCTTGCTTGGAGCAACCTTGTGAATCCCCTCGCAACTTCTCCCTCACAAAATCTCCCTCTCTTATCTCACCAAGCTCTCCTTCTCTCCCTCAAGCTCCCTCTCAAGAAGACTAAGCAGCCAAAGATCATCTAACAAGAGTATTAGAGATCCTTAAATAGAGAGCTTCAAAAAACCCTAATTTCTAAGCCATTTGTCTTCTGTTCGTACAATACGTTTGACGTATCGTACGGTACGAACATTTCAATTCAAAATCATCCAACAAGATCGTTCAGACGAACTGTTCAAATTTTACAATACATTGTACAGTACGATCACAAATCGTATGGTACGATATGCATAAAATCCTTCTGTTCGTTTGGGACGATCCTTGGGACGACCAACTTCGTACCGATCATCTAGCATTATGGAGATTGTATGATACAATCAGTACAAAAATTATGGATTTCATTTGGTACGCTCCGAGGGACAACCAATTTCGTACACGGGTAATTGTAGAGTACGAACAAGTTCGTACAGTATGATCAATCACAATAACTATCCATGATTTGATTGCCTGATATCGCGTGATTAATCAAGTAAGATAATAATTAGGGCGTACAGTGCAATCCAAATCGTATTGTACGATCAATACATAATTAGTATCTTCCTTCATGTTGGCTGCTAGGCTTTGGCAGAGCACAACAGATCGTACGGTCCGAGATTAAGGCATACAGTACGATGCATGTATCGTATAGTACGAAGAAAAATCGTATAATACGAAGAAAAATCGTATAATACGAATTACTCAAAAAATAAACACTCTCGAAAAGACATTTCTATCTCCCCCTATGTGTATGCAAGGTTGCTTAGCAAAGATATCCACCCAAATACATGATATGACTCAAAGGAAAAAATACATAATAAATTGAAAATAATAGACCCAATCTTAAGCTGCTCAGAATTGCAAGTGAACGGTAAATAGAATTAATGAAAACGTTAGTACACATAGAACAAAACACTATCACAGAAATAATAGAAAGCAATATCAAACACAATAATATTTGTTATCATTAAAACACAAACACAGTGCTTAGATCAAATCTGCAACAACATGCTCTTTATCTGGCTATGAAAAAAAAAGAGTACCTACAACCAAGTACATACAAAGAGGAGAAATCATTTATCGATATTGAGGATGAATTCACTAGTGTACATTATGTACAATAGGAGACTCAGAGATAGAAACTTGAAGAAAAAAGGATTAATGAATGATGAAAATCCTTTGCTTTACGAGGATGTGTCATCTGATGATAATTAGTTTGTAAATGACGAAGTTGAAGTAATGCTGTCTGAATTATAAGACGAAGATTTAAATGTTGATTTCTTTGAAGATCATAAAGCATCTACATCCACCACAACTCAAGAACAAATCAAAAAAGGTATATAAATAACATAATTTTCTTATACTTTTATTAATGTATTACACTACTATTTATTTTGATATTGTTCAAAAATATTTAGGGAAGAGGAAGATAACTGATATTGAGAAAGGAGCTGATTGGGGGACATTAGACTCTATAGGAGAGGAGGAAGCGGAGAGAGAAGTTCATCATAATGATGATTCAGATGAAGATCCCATTAGTGATGCCAGTGCTGATGACTTATGAGTTCTTATGTGATATGTCATTGCTATTTATTTTTGGAATTATATGTTAATGAAAAGAATATTGTGATTTGGGAAAGATAGAGTTTGAGTTGAACTATATTTCATGTTGTCTTATTATTGAGATATTTTGATTTCACTTCATATATTGTGCATTTTTATGTTTTATATATTATTTACTCATTAGTATATAAAAAATTTATCATTTTATGTTACGCAATCTTTTGATTTTGAGGCTTACACCTCAAAATGCCTTGAGGCTTACGCCTCACCTCACAAACGAAAGACGTCTCAATACCTGATTATGCAATTTTAAACATTGATTGTGAAATCAACTTTGGTGGATAAAATTAAAGAGGCTCAGAAAACCAACAATGAATATCATAAATTAGTTGAGGAAGTTCAATTAGGAAAGAGATAGGAGGTTACAGTAGATGAAAAAGATATTGTTGGAAAAAAAAAGTACATCTACAAGAACCTAATGATTATAATTTCAGGTAGGAGATGTTGCAAAAAAGCGCAACACTCAAGATATACTATTAATTGAGGAAGTACAATGATTTAAAAGTTTTTGAAATTAGTATTTTAGTAGCTAGATATAAAGAAGGATGTAGCTGAGTATGTATCCAATTGTGAAAGTGGTCGAATTATAAAGGCTAAATATGAGAAGCCAACTGGATCATTGCAATAATTACTTATTTCAAAGTGAAAGTAGGAAGAAATTATAAGAAATTTTGTTATAGGATTTCTTAAATCAAATAGGATCATGATTATATTGGGTGATAATTAACGAATTCACTAAGTTTGCTCGCTTTATGTCTATGAAGCAAATAGATTCAGTTGAGAAACTATTAAGTCTCATGTTTGGTTGGAAGGGGTTAAAATGAGGCACAACACAAATGATGCTCATTACAATCTCATTGACGACCATCCTACTAGTTGTGAAAGTCCATTGAACTCAGCATTCAATAGCAACAATCACGCCATCAAAATGCTAAATGATGTTCATTGATGATTATCCTACCTGTAACAATCACATTAAGCAAGCCGCATATAATGACTTTGATTGCATTATCTAACACCATCTCATGAACAGAGAATGTTCAAGGTAGTAGGAACCAATACTCCACAGTCAGCATCACAATACCGAGAAAAGACGTAATTCATACTATCTCTGGATGCATCACACACTTATGTTGTTCATAATAACATATATGTGAGATAGAAGATCTAGGGTCCTTGAACATCGCCTTTCTTCATATCAATTATCAAAGAAGTATTTTGTATTGAAGTCCCTCCAACTAATTGGAAGTAAACCACCTTTAACTAACAATCCAAAATAGTGGATTTTTGTGCCAAAACAAGGACCCATGGTTTTTCCAAATCCTACTCTATTTGAATGTGTTTTTTAGGCTAAGCCAATGAAATCTCATCTAGCACACAACATGAGGCTATGACGACAAAAAGCAGGAACTACTAATTAAGAATGATAAACGTTAGGATCCTCATGAGAAAGGAACAATGAGCTCTATCATAGAAGTCAAATAGACACAAAAAAGAGACATCCATGGTGTATATTGATCCCACTATCCCTCTACATCATATAAATCCATTATGTCAAACAACATCATCTTGGGATTAAGCACTTCCACCAACCATAAACTAGCTAGATATGCCCTTTTTATTTTTAAATAGTAATAGTAGTAAAACAAACAATCATGCTTTATATTTCGATAAAAGAAAAAATATGCATCTCAGAAATAGAATATACAAAAAAACATTTAGCACAATTTAGGAAATTTGAAGTTGTGTACCTTGATCTTCTCAACAACATCATCCCTTGAAGCATTTATGATGTGAGTTGCTCCAAGTGTCCTTGCATTGCGCAATTTTTCATCTTGTACATCAACTGCAATTATCTCAGTAGCACCAAATGCTCGTGCTATCTGTAAACAACTGAAAAATAAATATTTTAGTTCAAATGAAACAACTTTGTATAAAGAAAATAAATTAAATCCTATTCAAGCTATGGAAACATATAGATTGATCTATCCTTAAAAAAACTTATCAAATATAATAAAAACATGTAATATAAAACTTGGACGACTAACTTGATTATATAAATTCATAAGGTCATGCATTAGTAGAATTTTTAGTTTCAGAGTCCTTTCCCCTCACTATTAGATTCATGTCATACTTGTGAGACAAGTTTTATGTTGGTTGTCGACTACATAACGCAACCCTCCACTTCTCTCATGCATATTTGGGACCAACAATGGAATTGTTAAAAGCTACAAGTGACTTCTTGTATTGGTGCATAAACTAAAAGATGACAAATTGTTTATCTTTCTAGATAATAGTGCTAAGAGAGGCAAATTGGCATTCAAATTTGAGGCAGAATAAAATGACTAGTTCTATATAAAAAATTACTATAGAAGTTTAGAAGAGTCTAGAAATAAATTGTGCATTGACAAGAAGACTTAGTGAAGTGAGGAGGTATAAAGAGTGATTACTGAAAAAATAAATTTTAAAAATTTGACAAAGATTGTATGCTGCTTAGGCATATAATGACTATAAAAAATATAGAAATCTCACAAAGAGGATAGTGAGCAAAACAAAAGTTACAGTTTTTATGATTTCATACCAAGTTTGATAACAACAACAACATCAAGCCTTTGTCCCACTATGTGGGGTCAGCTACATGAATCCTTTTTCGCCGTTGTCTTGTTAAAAGTCAAATTCTCATTTAAATCTAATAAAGAGAGATCATTTCTAATATTTTCTAACCAAGTCTTTTTAGATCTACCTCTACCTTTCTTAACATAAGTCAAATGTAATACATCATCCTTCCTAACCGGGTCATCGGAAGGCCTCCTTTTAACGTGACCAAACCATCTAAGGCGACTCTCTCTAATCTTATCTTCCACTGGAGCAACTCCAACCTTTTCATTTATATGCTCATTTCGAATCCCATTTCTAAGGGTAAAGCCACTCATCCACCTAAGCATCCTCATCTCTGCAAGGCTTAACTTAGTATTATGCTTCTCTTTTAATAGCCAACATTCGGCACCATAAAGCATTTGTAGGTTTCACCACCATCTTATAGAATTTTCCCTTAAGTTTGAGGGGGACTTTTCTATCGCACAACAAACCCGATGCATTCCTCCACTTCAACCGTCAAACTTGAATTCAAATAATAATATCCCTATCTATTTCACCACCTCTTTGAATAATAGATCCAAGATATCTAAAACGTGTACTCTTAATATTAGACTCTAAGGTTGACCTCCATAATCCAAGTTTTCCTTCAACTGCCTCTCTAGTATTATCAACAAGAAGAATATCATTAGAAAAAAGCATACACCAAGGTACATCCTCTTGCAAATGTTTAGTGAGAACATCCTAGACTAAAGCAAAAAGATATGGGCTTAAGGCTGATCCTTGATGTAATCCAACTGAAATAGGAAAATACTTGGTCAAACCATCTTGTGTTTGAACATAAATAATAGCTGCTGTATACATATTTTTAAATATTTGAATTTAAGCATCACCAAGAACTCTCCATAGCACTTCTCTTGGAACTTTATCATATGTTTTCTCTAAATCAATAAATATCATATGTATATCCTTTTTATTCTCTCTATATTTCTCCATCAAACCTCTCAATAAATGTATGAATTCCATAGTAAACCTACTCGACATGAATCCAAATTAATTTTGAGAACCATTAGTATCACGCCGCAACCTACGCTCCATAACTCGCTCCCATAGTTTTAAAGTATAACACATTAACTTAATTCCTCTATAATTCGCACACTCCTGTGCATCACTTTTATTCTTAAAAATATGAATTAACAAACTCATTCTCCACTCATCTAGCATCTTTTTAGTCTTCAAAACAATATTAAAAAGTTTAGTAAGCCAAGAAATTCCTTGATATCCTAAGCATTTCCACATCTCTATTAGAATATCATCAAGTCCAACAGCTTTTCCACATTTCATTTTCTTTAAAGCCTCTCTAACTTTGGTTTTACTAATATGCCGATAAAAATAAAAATCTTTATTTTCATTTAGGATACTAAAGTCACTAAAATCAATTGTATTTTCATATTATTCATTAAAAAGTTTAACAAAATATCTCATCCACCTTTGTTGAATATCATCTTACAAGAAAAATACTTTTTGATCTTCATCCTTAATACACTTTACTTGTACTAAATCCTTATTACTCTTATCCATTTGTTTGACTAACTTATACATATATCTTTCTCTCAATTTAATATATAATCTATTATACAAATCATTAAAAGCTAAGCTCTTTGCATCACAAATAACTTTCTTAGATTCCTTACGAGCCTCTTTATAACTTTCTCAATTATCATAATTTTTACATATAAACTAATTTTTATAACAAATCTTCTTATTTTTTATTTTTTCTTGCATATTTGAATTCCACCACCAACTTTTTTTACTATTAGGAGTTTTTCCCTTCGAAATTTCAAGCACATCTTTTGCAATAATCTTAATATTACTAGCCACTTTTTCTCATAACATTAGCATCCTCATGCACAGACAAAATCTTAAGATCTAAAATCTTACTCTAAAAATACTTTTATTAATATTATTTAAATGCCCTCATCTAATACTAAAAAATCGTTTAATTTATTTTTTATTTTCTACTCATTTATCTTAAAGTTCAAAACTAATAAATGATATTGGAACATAAATTTTCACTTGAAATAACTTTACAATATTTGCAATCTAAATGATCTAATTTTCTTATAAGAAAATAATCACTCTGCGTTTTACTATATGCATTTTAATAAGTGATAAAATGCTTATCTCTTTTATTAAATAAGGTATTAGTTATTATAAAAATTATAAGCTAAAGAAAAATATAATATGGTCTTACCATATTCATTTGTCGTTCCAAATCCATGGCCACCATGAATGCATTTTAAAATCATCTACCTCTCTACTAACATGTCCATTTAAATCTCCTCCAATAAAAACTCTTTCTTTAAGATGTATTTTTTATATTAATTCTTCTAAGTCATTCCAAAATTTTAATTTTGAACTCATATCCAAACCTACTTGAGGAGTATAAGCACTTATAATATTAACAATCTTAGCATCAATTATAATCTTTAAAACTATAATTCTATCTACAATTATTTTAATTTTTATAACATTATCTTTCAAACTCTTATCTATAATCACACCTGCATCATTTCTAGTACGACTCAAACCCAAATACCATAGTTTAAATCCTAAACTATCAATCTTATTAGCCTTCTCTCCAATCCATTTAGTTTCTTGAATGCACATAATATTTATCTTCCTATGAATCATAATATTTATTAACTGCATTAATTTTCCTATAAGGGATCCTATATTCTAAGTTCATATCCTAACTTTAGTTTCACGGACTAGCTTCTTTGCACACATCCGTCGTTGATGTGGGAACCTGGGAACCATTGCCTATTTAACACTATACTCGGGCACCGGTGTAGCGGCCCCTGCACACTTATCACTGTATTCAGGTCATACAATGCGTCGCTTCCAAGGGACTTCCTAACATTAACAAATTTTTTAAAGAATTCATGTCATGATTATTCGACAATTTTTATGCTGGCTATCGACTACCTAACACAACCCTCCACTTTTCTCATCCAGGACTTAGGATCTGGCAACGACAATATTTTTCATAACAACTTTGATATTAAGCAAGAAAAAAGGAGATATATAGAATAACTAAAATAAAAGATGGGAGACCTCGAGATTTTAACCAAGATAGAAATGTTAAAAGTGAAGTAAATGAGATTTTAGTTAAATATGAAAATATCAAGGAATAATGAAAATACACTTTGAGAAATTATTAAATGAGATTCAAGGAAAAACTTTATTTAGAAGATTACAACAAACAATATAATGAGGTATATTATGTATAAATACATGAATATAAAGTGGAGTTGGCCCAAAAAAAATATGCATAAAAGGCTCCATGTTCATTTAACAAGTTATAAGGAATATTGCAATAAATTGATTGTTTTTTTAATATAATTTTAAAAATTAGAAAAATGTCAAATTATTAGAAAGAAAATATTTTGTATCTATATTTAAAAATAAATGAGATATTCAAGATTGTGTTAACTATAGAGGAATCAAATTTATTAGTCACAAAATAAAACAATGTGAGTGAATAATAGAAGATAGGCCTAGAAAAATTATCTTAATTTTGGAGCCAAGAAGATTTTTAAAATAATTTTATGTTAAGACAATCAATGAAAGTATATAGAACAAAGAAAATATCTTCATATTATTTTTATGATCTTAAGAATACATATGATTGAATAGCTTAGGAACTGATTTCGTAAAATTTAATGCAAAAAGGTGTGTGCTAAAGATAAAATGATATTATTAAAGATAGGTACTATAGAATACTTATTAGTTTCAAAAGTAGTGGTAAGGGCCATAGATTTCCAATTATCAATTATTTACATCAAAGATCAAAATGAAGTCCATATCTTCTACATTGACTATGGAGATGATCACAAAAGATATTTAAAATGAGCTGTCTTTGGTGCATAGTTTATGCATAGGATGTAATTCAAATTGGTGAGGCATCCATTAAAATAATTAAGAAAATAAACCATCTGAGGAAATGCTTAGAAGGTAGAGATCTTAGAATAGTAAAACAAAGAACAACTATATGATATGTAATTTTATTGGATTAAAAGATAAGATAATGCGTAGATGTGATAGGTTTAAACAGCTTCAACCTGTTATCTAAAATAGAGATATAAATGAGGATGCACCTTTGGAGTTGATGTTGCATTGTTGAAATAGAGAAATGTCTCAGTTGTTTTGTGTGTTTGAAGGCATAAAGATAAATTTTATTTAAAAAAAATGGTCAATGATGTTGTATGGATCAAATTAGGGTTATATAGTCATTAATATCTATATAGAAAATAATCCTTTATCCCACTACGTGGGGTCAGCTATATGAATCCTTCATCTCTATTGTGTCCTGTTAATAGTTCAGATTATCACCTTGCTCCAATGCCACCAACTCCTATAACTGCTATAGAATCACCAGCACGCATTTCAGCTGCATGTCTCATAGCTCCATACGCAGTAAAAACTGCACAGCCTAAGATAGCAGATTCAGTATATGGTAGTGAGTTTGGCAGAGTAGCAACTGCATTGGCAGGAATGACACAGTATTCAGCAAGTCCACCCATGCTGTACATGTACACAGGCTTTCCTGAATAAACGAGAAACGATTTAAAAAGATTCCGGTTGAACTTTTTGGTAAGCATAATAATTTCCTATAAACATATATAGTCCTTAATGCATGCCTTAAAATTCCAAAACTGTGATAATAGAGAACCCATGTTAAAAACAATCTAATTAAATAACAACAGAAAGATCCGTTCATAATGTAGGATAGCAAGGTAATCACCATATTTACATATTACGAGTTGCAAGTGGCAAATTTAGTTCCGGTAATTAGAATAATTTCTGCATATTTCAGCTTACAAAATTTGCTTTCAGCAACAAGTTTCAGCATACAAGACTTGCTTTCAGCAACTACCTAGTGATTTACAGTTTACAAATGAAACCTACAGGGAATCGATATGCATAAAGATCCATTAAAACATAATATTAACAACACGATTAATTAAAACAAATTCAAGCTTTTATATAAAAAGAAAAATCATATAGCATTGATCCCTTAAATTATTTCTGTGAGGATCTAAGTGCATATGCTAAACTGAAACCTAATTCAGTCTTCAATGAGAAATCATAAAGGGGTTACATGTTAAAACATATATGATTTGTAATACAAGGAACAATCATCAAGACAATTTCATGTGATGCTCTAAATGCATATTTTGAAAATTTTGGTCAATGTTAGTCGTTCTAAAGACTGTTTTGCAGAAAAATGTGAACCTGTGCTTTGAAAATTTAGAACATTCGCTCATGTTTAACATAATGATGCAAGCAAAAATTAAGAGAGAGCCTAATTTTTGCAAGCAAAAAACCTTTCTAGGAGATATAAATAACACAACATACTCAAAAACTTGACAAAATAAGAAACAAGACAACTTTTTATAATAAAAAGACTCTTACAACTCTTGACACTTACAAACTTTGACACAAATACACCAAAAGGAGCTTGCCAATCGTTGAGAGGAAGGATACAGGTGGGGTGGAACTTGCATAAAGAAGAAGAGGTTGGAAGCCAAGACGAAACATAGCTCGCAAGCTATAGAGAGGAGAAGAGGAAGAGGACATAGCTTGCAAGCTATTCCAAAGAAAACCCTCAGGTTTTATCTCCAAAAATCATCATCACATATATGCTTTTAAAACATACAAAACATCTCCTATTTATAGAAGAAAAGGGCAGTCAAACAACCACCTAAAATTCCCAATCAAATCAATCAGCCAAGGGGAAGAGGAAAGGTCAAAAGACACATAACAGCCAGCAGAAATTCTGCACAGAAAACAGGGAGAGAACCCATGAAAAACTCAACCAGCAGCCACGGGAAGCCCAACCAGCAAGGGACCCGAAGAGCCAGCACAGGAAATAGGGCAGCACTTCACGGGAAAACAGCCAGGAGAGGTAAAATCGAGAGAGAGAGTGGCCACGGGAACAGTAACAGCCAGCAGAAACCGAAAACAGCAAGCAGCCCAAGGGAAAACCGAGAAGACAGGAGAAGGGGAAGAGACTCTCGGGAAAACAGCCAAGGAGAAATCCTAAGAGCCAACTTATTATTCTCAAAGAAGAAACCAAAGAAACAAAGAGAAGGGTTTTAGCATGTAAATAATAGCAAGATTCTATTATACAATAAAAACATCTAAATGACAAGTGAAATTATTGGAAATTAAGAAAGGAGATGCAATAAAATCATGTTCCAAATTACAAAACCACAAAATTATAGTCTATCCAAACTCCCAAAGTACAAATAAGAATGAACATATATAATTCAATTATGTCCCATCACTACATGGTTCTTCCAGGGAGTCTTCTTCTCCAATTGTATCTATGAATGTCATATCTTCATCATCTTCAATGTGACACTTTTCTCTTCCATGTTCAATAAGAATGATCATTATCATGTTACTTAATATAAATATAATGTAATAACATATAAGAAGTTGTGGAATACCTTTATTTGGATGTTGTGCTGCATAGCTAGTGGATGTGTGTGGTGTGGTACTAGTGGATGTGCCCACTTGATTTGCTTCGCCCCTCAAGACATCCACACTTAGATCCTCTAGTTGCAAGTCTGATAATGACAAATTTGTCTCCTCATCTATGAATCGCTCATTATCAGATGCCACATCATCACACACCAACAGGTCCTCATCATCCTTCAACCCCTTATTCCACAACCTCCTATCTCTTAATCTCTTGTTGTGCACAATATATACAAGGGAGTTCATTCTAAGTGTTGAAAACCGATTTCTTCTCTTTGTTTGCACTTAACTATATGTACTCCAGTTTCACCCACACCCAGAAGAAGAACAAGTGAGGCCCAAAACTCTAACAGCAAAACTGTATAACTCATGGGTGGAATCACCAAATTGAATCCATCATTCAACTATTTTCAAGAAGAAAAATGATAATCATAACATAATAAAGTGTTTTGCATTTACAAAAATATGTATACCTGGAGACCATTTGGCAATAGTTGATTTTGCCGCTTACAGACCAAAAAATCCCTCCTTATTCCGAAATAGAACAAGTTGTAAATCTGCAAGCTCCCTATTTGTCTGCTCCGGTATTAGTCATTCTATGCAATGATATAAGCCAAGCTTCACCTCCGGGTTCGAGGATTTTCTCTCTGAATATTGAAATTGAGGATTGAGATAATACCACTGCATGTAGATGATGGTGTAACTGTACCTCCCACCGAGCATCAATGATATCTCAAATCTCTCTATAACTTGCCTCCTCTCCTCCCAAGTTACGTGCAATCAACTCCTTCGCCTCATCCATAGCATTATAAATAAAACCTATGGCTAGTTTCTTCTCGACATCCACTAAACGTAGGACTTGTATCAAGGGTCTCGTGCTCAATATGACATAAGTCACAGTAGCTCAAAATTTATCATTTAAAATAAGTCTTCGTATTTCCTTCCCCTCAGTTTTCTTCCCCCGTACAGAATTAAGCCATTGTGTTGATGTAAACATTATTTCAAGAGGTCTCACATCCAACAGGCTCTGTAGTGTCAAAAAAGATGTGGCAAACCTGTAGAATAAATTTGCATTAGGAATTAAAAATGATTTGAAGTAAACAAATGTAATAATGAACCTAGTGGTTGCAAGACGGATGATTTCCTTCTTTGAAAACTTTCTCATTAAAGCTAAGATCCATGAGTGGCTATATATGAACTTTGTGATCTTCTTCACCCTTAAAAGAGCACTCTTATGTTGAGGTAAATCATCGAGTTCCTCCAATATAAGATCAATGCAGTGTGCTATGCAGGGGGTCCAATACAGGTGTTTCCTCTTCTCCATTAACATCTGACCAGCTGCTTTGTATGCACTAGCATTGTCAGTCACCACCTGAACAACCAATTGCTCCCCAATCTCCTCAATAACCCCGTCTAGTAAATTGAAAATGAATTCAGCATTTTTAACTCATCTGAAGCTTCAACTGATCGTAGAAATACAGTGCCGTAGGGATTGTTGACAAGGATATTAATCAAGCTCCTACTCTTCATGTCAGACCACCCACTAACATAATGGTAACACCAGTTTCATCCATGTTCGTTTAATCTCATCAATGCTATGCCCTGTGTTCTGCAGCTCCTTTAAAATCCATGTTCGCAACTCATACATGGAAGGTGCCTTCAACCCTCTCCCATACAACCTTACAAACCGCAACATATTGAAGTAGGCTGGCGATGTCGCAACATTAAATGGTATGGCATTCTCAAAAAAAAATCTATCAATATCCATGCAAACATGCCGTCGACCCTCTCTAGTACCAGCCGCAGGCATCATCTCTGCTAGTCCTCTATCCTCTCCTGGAATAGTCATGTACTGGTCCATAGGACCCCGTGCACCTCTATTATGTATAATGGAGGAAGAGCCCTTTTCACTCTCGCTCCCAAAGTAAGCACCATGTTCGACCCTTTTATCAAATTGCTCCTGTTGTAAATGTTTGGTCGTAGTACTCTTTTTCATATAAGCTGTAATTTTCTCCTTCACATTATCCGGAACATTCGCACAAGGTGCTACATTCTTGTGTAAGCCGGATAAGTGCTCCTTCATGCGAGTTACTCCTCCCTTCACCACCTTATCACAAAAATTGCATTTTAAATACACATACGTCTTCTCGCCGCCTCCTACGTCAACTTGTACATTGTATTTCCAAGAAGGGTCACGCCGTAATGACATATTTGTCTTTTCCTTGCCCCTAACCATGTTTCCTAATACACAAATGCGAAAACATACAAAAAATCTCAAAAAATAGAAAATCCTAGCTTTTCTATAACTTGAAAAAACTTTCCTTGAACTAAAAAAAAAAAACCTAAAAGCAATAATGGAATGCTTGTAAAGGGCGGCCGGACCTTTCCTGCTCACCGGCGTGAGGCGGCGCAGACGGGAGAGGCGGCAGAAACCCTACCCGAGCGGAGCCGAGCAAGACGTTCACGAACAGAGGAGCTTGTGGGAGATTTTGTTTCGGGAAGCCTTAGAACCGAATGGGAGAAAAAGAAAAAAAGACTTAATTTTAAGTAGGTGGGACCGGATTTGATGAGGCGTGCGCCTCAACTCTAATTGCGCAATTGCGCCTTCGAGGCGCGCCTCTGCTCCCATGAGGCGTAAGCCTCACATGAACCCAAAATTGCTTAGGCAATTAAGCGTTTGGGGGCTGAATTGCGCAATTTTAAACAGAGATGTTATAAGATATGGTCCTTTACTTATTCATGCAATTAACATCCAATAGAATATTACATCTTTTCCATGATTATCTTTGAATGAAATGCAAATGTTCTATAATATTTTATGGATTCATTATGATAAATGGCATAAATCTTATTTCTTTATTCCTGTAAGTAACTATAATTTAGAATTATGATTTACGCACTAAGCTATATTTATAACTCATACTTGTCATTTAATAAATATATGCACGAAAGGATGATATAGATTTAATGAGTTAGGGAAGGAAATTTGAGTATGACAACTGCACAGATCTGGGTGCAATTACACTCGCCTAACCTAGGTGCGGCTGATTGTATTTTGTTGTATAGTTGGATAAGTGGTCTGCAGCAGAGGCATGTATGATACTTATTATTATAATTTTTTGGGGTCCTTAGTGGCTCAATAATTATATATGCACGATCTAAATGAGATATTATGGATGCTTCCATTTTATAAGGGAATGTGGTGAACTATGACTTGAATATATTTTAAAATGATATTTTAAATATTGAAGAATTTCATGTTTTCTCTGTTGCACCCTACGTTGTTGATGGAGTGTGTCATGGGATGTGACAAAAGTGGTATCACAGCAAGAATTAAAATTCTGATGATTTAATTATGAAAGTTTAAATTGATTTAGTGTCTTTAAGAAAGAAAGTTGGATCTAATTTAATTATTATAGAGCTTAAGTGGGAGTAGTATTCATAAGTTAGTAATGAGTCCAACTCTCAATTTCACCTGCATTTAGCATATGAAAATAACATATTAATATGTGTGCATGATAATATAAAGACATTTTATGAGGTAATATATTGCGGATACGATTACTGAAAGGGTACCGAGAGGACTAATGGCCAATCAACTCAGCATGATAGAACACCTGAGGGTCTTGAAAATATTGCACTAGATGAATGTAGTACTCTCAGAACAAATAATGTGTCAGTGGTGCCTGATCCTACCATGAATTATGATGCAAATGTAAATGATGAGCATAATGATGCAAATGGTGAAAAAGATGTAGACTCTTGTAGGAGCTACAGCATCTATTGTTCCATAAGCAGCTATACCAATCACCCTTAAAGCTCCTAGTAGCAGTGCAAATGCAGGTGCAGGTTCGCATGTTAGTGTAGAAGTAGATAAGCACTTAAAGCTCATTCAAAGTTTAAGGCCACATTTATTTAAAGGAGGCGTAGATGCCAGAGCTGCTGAGGATTGGATAATCAAGATTGAGAATATTTTGAATGAGGTAAAATGCCTAAATACAGACGAGTATCCCTAGTTATTTCTGTGTTGAAAGGCGAGGCACGGTGATGACGGAGGGGGTAACATTAGAAAATATTGAAGGTAGAACCAAGGAGCTAATTACCTGTAAAGAATTTGAACAAATCTTCGGGGAGTGGTATGTTCCTCATTCAGCAAAGCAGGCAATGCATGAGAGTTTCATAAATCTAACGCAAGAGGTCAAGAATCTTATTCAAAATGAGGCAGATTTTACATCCTTGTCGAGATATGCTCCATGGCTTATCAGTACTCCTACTAAGAAATATTACAGATTTCTAAAAGGGCTCAGAGATTCATTGAGACAACCTCTAATTCCTCTATGCATTAAAGATTTTGCTAAACTAGTTGAGAGTGCTAGACTTCTAGAACATGATATAGGTCAGGAAAAAATGGGAGACTGGGAGAAAGAAGGGACAATTTGATATCAAAGGTGAGGTGATCAGTCTAAAATGCAAAAATTTCATCAAGGTGCACATCAGCAACATGTAGGGTCCCATTTGATACCAACCTATACAAATTGTAGAAAGTCACATTCTGGGAAATGTATACTGAATTCAAGTGTTATTTGTGAGGGGAGCCCGGTCATATCAAGAGACATTGTTCGCAAAACGTTTAGGGAGCCATAGAACTAAAAGGTGTTTGAAGGACTGTAATACCCAAAATATTATAAATACATGTAAGTATTAACTTCCTCTAATTATTCATTTATTTTCATCAAATCCTACTTTTATTCCGAGCATTATGACATATAAAAGTACATGCAAAATATTAATGGTATATGTATAAATAGTTAAGGAATAATTATTTATATATCAACCTCAGTTAATTAACTATTTAATTATAATTATATATTCATAGTCACTTTATTATTTTATTTATATTACTGTAGCTTAATCACCTAACTCAACATGCATTGGTTACTTTTATCCAACGGCTAGAAGTGTAGGAAAGGATTAGTGGATGTGTAGTGGAGAATTAATAAGATATAATATTAAACAAAGTGAGCACTAGCGTATTCCTTCCTTCCAATTCGTCATTCCTCTCATTCCTCTCCGTTTTCCTGAAGTTCGACAGCAAGCAGCGGGAAAGCCATTGGGAGGAGGTGTTTTCTATGTGAGCTGATGCATGTTGCTGGAAAGATTCAGGAAATAGGTAATTTCTTTTGCTGCAGGAGTTACTAATAAGGGAGAAAACAGTGAGAAAATAGAGGAAAAACTGCAGAAAACATGAAGGTAAGAAAGCAGTGAAGTAGCAGTGAAGAAGAGCTGCTACTAAGTGCAGAAATTAATGTTTTCTTGTAGAATTTATTGTTTTATTGAAGTATATTAGGTGAGGGTATTCCTGTTACAAAAATTAGGTAGCGATGTTGTTGCCCTTTTGCTGAAAACAGTAGGGAAATGAGGTAAGAACTGCTGTGGGAAGAACTTTCAAGAAACAGAGGTAAGAACACAATTATTTGTTGAATGTTGGATGAGTGCTGAAATTAGTAGGTTGTTGGAACTGTGACTAATTGAGATGAGAAGTTTATTTGAGATGGTATGCAAAAGGAAAAGAGGCCAGGATACTTCACATGAACCAAATTATCCAACTATTCTGAAAAACGAGGTGAGAAACCTAAACTATGCTATAGAAATTAGTAAAAGCTTTATTTCATTCAAATTCATATTTACTATGTTTATGATAGTATGTATTTCAATTTTCTTTAGTTTAGTCTTGTATGAACATGTATGATTTCTTTAGTTTACTCGTGTATGAAGAATATGTTTTTGAATAGCATATGTCATGAGGGTTAAAAAGGATTGCTATTGAGAAAGTGAAATAAACCATATATGGGGATAAGCCCGCACAAGTAAAAGCGAAAGACCTGACGAGGTAAGCTAACATTCTAAACCTTGGATGAGAGAGCAGCTTCAATTATTAAAGTTGGGAATCTTGACCTAACCTTGAATTGAAAAATTGAAAAGTGCAAAAGCCTAATACCATCATATAACTCTAAATGTATCGCATTTCATATAATCAATATAGAATTCTCATGTGTTCTCAATAATTATTCACCATGTTATTACTAATTTTTTTATACATTATTTGTGTATTTCATTGAGCATGACTTATTAGCAGTGGTTATACTGCAAAAAAAGGGAAAGAAACCCGTAGGGCATTAAAGGGGTGACTGTTCTTTTTGGGTCTACACAAATGCTTTGGGTGTACAAAGAGATCTAAAAAGATATCTGAATGATAGTTGTGCAGTCTTTTGAATATGTAAGTAAATTTTAAAGGTTTTTAGTAAAGCTTTGTATTTCATTTGAAATGTACATTTTAGTTAAGATATATTATATATGCTTCCTATTATAAACATTTTGAAGTATTATGATTAGTGAGGTTATGATAGTTTGAATAGACTACTTTTTACTTATCTAATTCTGTTATCATTGTTCAGAATGGGGGTAAGTAAGGAGATGTTCTGTTAAGATTCTCCTTCTCTGTTACACTCTAATTTGACTGTAGAGGGGTTAAAATGGGGTGTGACAAGGACAGAGCAGTATAGAGGTGCTAAGTCACAATTGAGTAAACCCGTTTTGAACATAAAAGGAGAAGCATCTGGAGAAACTATGAGACCAATACTAGCCCGAGTTGTTTCTTTAACCTCACAAGAAGCCAAGGAATCTTAAGGAGTGGTGATAGGTATGATCATTATTTCAAACTTACCTGCTAGAGATATTCTATGACAAATTACACTTAAAACCTATTATTTTTTACTTATGGTTTGAATATTTTGTTACCGGGGGAGATTATTTATTTGTCAATGCTTCATGTTAAGTTAATCATATAATAGCTAGCAGAGAGTTCCAATCGATTTAATTGTACCTTAACGGAGTTTAAAGTAATTTTGGGTATAAATATATTGGTCAAATATTTTGTTACTATTGAATGTTGGAAGAAAAAAGCCAGATTTGATGAGGTATTTTATTTTATGTATGCGAAAGGAGTATGTTCATCCTTGATTACTTCTAGTTAGGTAAACAAAAAGTATGAAAGCTGGTGAATTGATTTTCTTGGCAAAATTAGAAGCCAACAAAGGGGAAATGGATGATATAAATTATATTCATGTGCTGAATGAATTTATGGATATTATTCTGGAGGAATTGGATAGTTTGCCTCCAAAGAGGAAAGTAGAGTTTACAACCAAAGAGTTACAAGAAATGAAAATTCATTTATCAGAACTGCTTAAAAAAGGACTTTATCAGACCAGTATATCTCTTTGAAGTGCACCATTATTATTTGTTAAGAAGGATGATCAATGAGGCTCTATATTGATTACATTGAGTTAAACAAGATAACCATTAAAAATAAATATCATCTTCCGATGATTGATGATTTATTTGATCAGCTAATGGGTATTTATGTATTCCATAATTGATTTGAGATATGATTACCATTAAGTCAAAGTGAAAGAAAGTAATATTGAGAAGACAGTTTTTGATATCAGATATGGGCATTACTAATTTTTGGTTATGTCATTTGAATTAACAAATGCCCTGACAGCATTTGTGAATATGATGAATAAAATTTTCAGGACTTATATGGATCAGTTTGTAATAATTTTTATTAAAGATATCTTGGTTTATTCTAAGAATAATGAAGAGCATGCACATCATTTGTGAATTGTTATGGAATTACGAAGGCAACACAAATTATTTATTAAATTTTTTAAATGTGGATTTTGGTTGAGAAAAAAATTGTTTCTTGAGAGACATTATTAATGGTAAACGTAAATCAATAGATCCAGAATACGTGAAAGCAGTTGTAGAATGGCAAAGACTAATTAATGTGACTAAAGATAGGAGCTTTTTGGGATTAGCAAGTTATTATATAAGATTTATAAAGGGCTTTTCTCAAATTATTTTGCCTCTATCCAGGTTGACATGAAAAGATGTTAAATTTGAATGGACTGATAAATGTGAGCAAAGTTTTCAGGAATTTAAGAAGTATTTAACATTGACACCAGTACTAACAATTTCATCTGGAACTGAGGGATTCCAATTATACAATGATGCTTCTTAAAAAGTTAGGTTGTATTTTACCGCAAAATAAAAAGGTGATTGCACATGCCTCCAGATAGCTGAAGCCTCATAAAAATAATTATCTCACACAAGACTTATATTTAGCTAGTGTTATCTTTGTTTTACAAATTTGGAGATATTACTTATATAGTGTGAGATGTGAAATATTTACAGATCATAAGAGTTTAAAATATATTTTTACTCGAATGAATTAAATTTGAGACAGAGAAGATGACTAAAATTAATAAAGGATTATGATATTGACATACAGTATTGTCTAGGCAAGTCTAATGTGGTGGTGAATGCCTTAAATAGAGAATTTGGAGGTCAGGTAAATTGATCTTAACTCAAGATGAAGGGTTACTTAAAGATATAGAAGCATTATAATTAGAGGTCAGAATACAAGGGTGCCCAAGATACAGATAGCTTAAATCCATGTGGATTTACACAAACTTCAAGTATTCAGTGAATTAACCTATCTGGATTAGGTAAGGCATCTTTTCCAGAGCACCCTCACTGATCAACTGATGAATCTGTCTAACCAATTAGCCAAGGCCTATGTTAGGAGAGCTTCCAATGTCACTCTTAATGAACTCTAATGGGATTTATTCTGATTAAAATACAAGTAGATCAAGTTAAATGAACAACTTTCAATTTAGAGTGAACTCATGATATTTTTGGACATAAAATTCCCATGCCACTAATATAACAATGAATGCAAATTACAAGTAACACCATTAAAACAAGTAAATAAGTGCATCCAAGTAAATTAAGATGAATGATAGAGATTTTGACCTTATTGATGAATGTATAGAGAAGTATGTCGAGCTTAAAGTGATTAAAGAGGTTCTCTAAAAATATGAGTTTATGTTAGTGCCGAGGCTAAACAGTAAATAGTATCTCGGTAGTTTTATAGTAACACTAATAAGAAACCTGTTTATGGCAGAAGAAGATATTCACTTATAGGATACTAGGCATAGCAGGAATAAATGGATTTGTGAATCCACTCCATTCCAGTTTTCGGCATTAAACTTGAGATAAATTGAAATAATTTTAAAAGTGAGGCGAGTTTTATTTAAGCCAATAAAAAATGCTATTAATCTTTAAAGAAAAAAAAAAGAAAGAAAGAAATTCTGAAATACATTTAGAGAGTAGTTTAATTCTTAATACTCTGGTCTGAGGACCCAATAGAATATTCACACCAACAATGAAAATTGTTCAGCCAAATGCCGTGGCAGTGATTTTGTTGATCGGACTCTGAGTTTACTAATAAAAAAAAGGTGTCCTGACATTAGCCAAGCATTCAAAAAAAATGCTCTGAAAAAACCAAGCACTTCTGTTTTATATCAATCCAGAAAACACTCGGACCAATGGAATTTGCAGGACGAACCACATAAAGGTAGTGGTGGATTTACATTTCCAGTATTAGAAATTCAGAATAGCAATTTATTTATTTCACTTGGTAACTTGATTGGCAATTGCAGCAGTAATGAATCTTTTTGGCGTGAAGACGAACTTTAGAACATTATTAAATTCAATGAATAAAGTTAGTGCAAAGATAAATACCGCTATTTCGCAGAAATAGCCGGGTTTGACCATCGTAAAGTGTTCCTTTTGCTCGATTATAGGCAAAGAAAGCCTCACATAGGTCTTCCTGGCCCTATACAACAGATCATCTAATCAGTTCTTGGAACGAAAGCCAAACGGATGAATGTGAAGTTACAACTAGCAAGTTATGATAACAAATCAATAAATAAAATCCCAAAGGTTCTACTTTGACACAAAAGAAGCAATTGCCACAAGGCATTATAAATGCTCCAACCACATGACTTCCAATAGGGAACCTGTACATTCAAAAAGTAAAAGATATCAAAATAAGTCATCAGTGACATAGCAAATCAGAATAAATAACTTCATGACGAAGCAAGAAAACAAGTACTAAGAGGAAACAAAACCCAAAAGTTTTCTTGCGTCACGAACACCTCTTTGTTATGCCAACATCCGTGTGGGCACCATGTTCAACAACTTCTCCGGTTATTTCATGACCCAAAACGCAAGGACTTGAAAATGGAAGTTCACCTTTCAAGACGTGAAGATCAGAGTGACAAACTCCACAAGCTGCATAAACAAACTTTTAATTGAAATATCAGAATCCAATGACAAAAAATGCTAAGAGGTAGAACAACCGAAGCTTTCCAACCAAAAATAACCAAGACTTGAGTGTGATGAAATATATCTGTATTATGATACTAAAATACTCAGCTAATTTATCCGGAGGTACATACAAGCTTAATTATAGAGTTATGGTTCATGTTCTAATATCCAATTTTCATAAGATAAAAATAAAATTTTCTTAATTAAGTTATACCTCAAAATACCAATTTATCCAGAGGTACATACAAACTTATATCTGTATTATACCAGCTAATTTATCCGAAGGCTTGTTTCCCTTCATGCCATGGACTTATCTCTGAGGAACAACAAGACACAAAAAGAGTATTCATTGAGCTTTCAAGAACACCAAGCCTAGGCAAGAGAGTCTAGGTCATTCTAAGCCTTTATCCAGCAATGGTCATACGATGTGACATAGTTACAAAATTAGGTCATCCTGTAACAATAAAATTTCATGTAAGCTTACAAAGTTCAAATAAGAGGAATTTAAGTTTGTATTTTGTTTCACTAAAGGCACTCGTAAGGAATTCACCTCTAAATTTGTGATTATGTTCGCTCACTTTCTTCTTCCATAACCTATGCAAATGTTTTCAACTTTTAATCCCCCAAGGTATCTATTATTATTGGTGCGTTCATTAAAATGCGGAGGTGATGGAAAAGACTGATTGGATATGAGAAGAATGTCCACCATTCATAAGCTATGCAACTCAAGAGCAGATTTCTTCTATCCAAACAAATTTATCAAATCTAGTAAATATGACTATGACTCAATTGCCTTCTGCGTTATCTGGAAAGTTACAAAAGGGAGATCTATGTCATTGTCAGCAAAAATTCTAGTACAAGAGGTGCCCAAGATTGATCCACCACCTAGGGTTCGTTGATCCAAAAAGAACGCCAAGAAAAAAAGAAAATGGGTCCTCCGTTGAAGAACCTTCAAGATTAATGAGCTTTGGTCAAGGTTAATACTTCAATCCTCAACTGCATTTTACATTCGTACTAGAGATTCTCAATAAAGTCTTTCCCCTAAAAATTTTAGATTCCTCAACACGATAGCTATAAAGGAATAGCAGACCCTGCTAAACACTTAATGAGATTTGAAGCCATTATGGCGCTTCATGCAGTGTCTATTTAAATCAATTATTGAGCGCTACAAACCTCCCTCAAGGATGCTGTCCATAAGTGACTCTCAAAAATACGTCCAGAATGCAACAGTTGCTTTGAGAAATTCATGAATGCATCCTTTTCTTCGAGGAATTCAAGAAGAAACTACTAGCACACTTCTCTATCTTGTAGAAGTGGATTAAACAAATAAAGGAAAATCCTTGTAGCCATACGTGACCAGATTCGTTTGATATTTAAGGTACATAGTCTTGATCCTACTATTTCTAAAGTGGTTCTCGTGCATAAAATTATTGAATATATCTTTAAATTTGCAGTTGCCAAAAAGGATCCTCCAAATGCAATGGTCGAGTTGCTAATCAGGACAAACAAATTCATCAATGTTGATGATTCACCAAAGGATACACAATCTCTTCAACTTCAAACTGCGAAAATGGTTGTTTCAAAATCGGAGCACTCACCAGATCAACTACAGTGAAGTCAACTAAGGTGGATGCAAAAATCCTAGAGAGGATCGATCAGGATTGACATTCCTAAAAACTAAAATGATAGAAGTATCAGAACTCTTAATCAACACCTCTCCAAAATTATGATGGCCAACCAAACTAAGGAGCATTTCAAATCATACGGGCGCCTTCTAAAAACCAAATTGAACAAATCCCCATTTGTACTACAATGAACATGGAAGTGACACCAACAATACTTTTCATTTGATGACTCTAGTTGAAACATTGATCAGGAAGGGGCACCTCACGGAATTTCTTAGTTGAACATGTTAGAAACCTAAAGAATCAATGTATGCCAGAGAGTTAGGGAACAAGTCAAATTAAATTTTGAAGTCATATCTGTGATCTTAGGAGGAACAAAAAAGGAGTCTTCTCGGAGATTCAGCTTTAGAAGAGTGGAGAGTAATGAGGTAAACTACACCTGACCAAAAGATAGCTAAATGATACTACTAAAGTGATAATCAATAATTTAAAAAGTCCATAAGTTTTAATTACCCAAAATAGATGGGATAAGATTAATAAAGAGGAATGCAATTAGGATATTACTTAATTTTGTAGTTTATTTGGTATTTTATTTCACCATGCCCTTAAAAGGAATAGCATTGGCCCCTGTAATTTGCAATCATCGAAGGGTCTTTGGTTGATTTTTTAAGGTGAAGATGAGAAACAGAGTGACCTATGGGAATAATAAATATTTTGCATAAAAGCAAGTAGTACTCACTATAATCAGGACTCCTTTAACATAATGAAATATTTTGTTAGCAACTACAAAATGGGTTTAAAATCATCATCTTTTTATAATATCTAGCAGTAACTTCTTTACATGCAAATTGATGGCAATTGCAAAAGGAAATTTAAGTGAGTCAAGGAAATGTTATATAAACTATATTAGAACTCTAAGCTTGGAAATTTTAAGTAGGTTATTAAGCATGAGAATATCCTAGGGATGCCGAAGGAGTAACCAAAGTCCCAATCAATGTTGAAGATAGCACCGACACATTTAAGATCAGCACCCAAGAGTAAGGTGATTTAAAATTACTACCATTCTTATGAAATAATTTGAATATTTTTGCATCAAAATCTTTATAGGCATCGAACATAAATATGGATATCACCTGTCACCAACTTAATATCCACATTCGTAGTAACTCTATAAGACAAAAGATAAAGCCAATAGCCAAGGAGATGCAAAATTAAATCAAAGAGAAGGTTAACAAGTTATTGTTTGTTGGGCTCATAATGAAGATGCAGTACCCAAATTGGTTATCAAACTATATCATAGTAAAAAAGAGAAACTTGAAATGGAGGATAAGTTTAGCATTTGCCAACTTGAAGAGATTTTCCTAAAGGGTTGTGATCCCCTACAAAAGACCTATACATTGGTAGATGTGGCGGTCAAGTTCAAATGTCTCATCTTCCCAAAAACGTACCTAAATGAATGAAAACATTTTTGGAGCTCTCACGCATAAGGAGGAATGAAGGAGTTGTTAGAAAGATGAAACACGTAATCCTCACCAAAAAAACAACTCTGATACTTTTTGTTAAGAATGTGGATCAATGAGGGACCAAAATTAGGCCTTGTACACCAATGATAAACATATTTTTTACCTAAAGGCTTAAGTTATAGGTTATAACAAGCCATTTGTTAGGGATAGACCAAAACATTTTTTAATTACTTGATTTGAGAAAACACCGCAATACTCATGTACCTTATCTAATAAAATGTCAAAAACTCTTCAAATACCTATTGTATAAGTGGCTCAGAATAAAGTAAGGCATATTGATAGTGAACTACGGCATCAACTTATCTAATTAAATTGAAGTTGTATTGGACAATCATGCATAAAATAAGTAAATAATAGAAAAATAAGTGTAAAAGCGGATTCAAATGAACAATTTTAACCAAACTTTGAAACTAATTTCAAGTCACACATTTCATTAAAACAGAGTAATCAAAACAAAGACGGAGGAGGTGGAAAAGGGATTAGACCCTTGGTCTTGATGAGGAGCTCCCCTGCCTTCGGCCGAGGCATGTGGAACTCCTCGATGGTGAGAGGTCTGTCGGGCTCCCAGAATACGGTCCCGCGCATGAAGGAAGGGCCGCCGCTGACATGATAGGCGGCAGCTTCTATCCTCTCCTCAGTGGGCGCGGCAGTGCAGATCGACCTACGACAGCATGAGAGGTAGGACGAGCCAATTTGTCGGTGCCGGAGCAGAGAACGGCAAGCGGATGAGAAAACCATGAGATAGAAAGGCGGCGCGTAACGCGGCGACGTGTTATGCTCGAACTCTAAGCAAATGCAGTGAAAACAAATTGAAGAATCTAATGGGCTAAGAGCTGGATTTCAGCCCTTATCCTGCCAAAAAATAAAAATAAAAAACTACCGAAACGGCAGGCGCTGACGTACGAGAGCGACGTCGTTAGGAAGCTCGAAATGCCGCGGCCGCGGCGGGGGGCAATGGGCGATTTACTTATAAGATCTGTACTTTCTAAAATTTTATATATTTTTTTAATATTTTAATTGTGAAATCAATAAGTAAAAAAGTTATTCGCCCATGAATTATGGGAAAAGCAATGGGAGATTTAACTATGAATATTTTTAGAGGGGGTGCAGTGGGAGATTTACTTTATAAAAATTTTTAATATTTAATTTTTTATATTGATTTATTTCAAATATTTTAATTTTAAAGCTCTCAAGTAATAAAATTATTCGCCCATGAATTAAGGGAAGAGCCCAAATCAATTAATGGGCGATTTATTTTATAAATGTCTCTTATATTTAAATTTTTATATTGATTTTTTTCTAATGTTTTGATTTTGAAACCCTTAAGTAAAAAAGCTATAAGCCAATGAATATTCTTATGAAATAGATCTTTTAACTAGTGACTTTGACATCATGTTAAGCCCTAGTAAATATTTTTATAAATAGATTTTATAACTTGGAGAACGTATAAATTGGCCTATTCTGCAATTCTTATTTCTCTAAAATTTGGTTGTCATAGAGACAATAAAGTATGCAAGTATTTTTGAAAACTATAAACTTAGGATTATTTGGAAGGTAAACGAATTCTATTGATGTTAAATCTTAACTTTGTTGTTGATGTGTGATGCTTTTGTTCTTTATTTTTTGAAAAATATCATGTATGTATTATTTATGAGTTTACTTATTATGGTTCTTGAATAAAAATTAATTAACATTTTTTCAGCATTTTTTTATGTAATGATGAAATTGAATTAGCATCACAACTTAAAGCATTACAAGTTGGCTTGTTAAACACCGTAGCTTCTAAATTTGACCTTATAGCACTACCATTTCAGAAGAACGCTAGCGGGTACAATGCCACATCACTGCTCAATTAAGCATTGTATCACTACTTTCTCTTATAAATGCTTCTACGCTCACTCTTGTAGGACAGCAGCATTAGGTCCCTAATTTCTAAAGTGCTGGGACATTATATTCAGCATCATGGTATATACTTAACTTTTTTATTATAAATTTTTATTATGCACCAAAACACTACTCTTAGCACCATAATAATAGGTCAAAAACCATAATTAGTCAGTTATAGTGTTGCAGTGATAGTCTTTACCCAGCATCATAGTGTATGTACTATCAAATGTTGCAGTGATCCTGTAGTCAAAAAGTTATCATTTCATTTTCTAACACCTACACCACTGGGTCACACATTATTTCACATTCGGTATCATTATCAATCTAATCATTTGTCATTTATCTCTTCATAATACCATATAGCATTACCCTTTGCAGCACTGTAGTACTCGTCAAGTTCTATAAATAAGAAGGGTTGGTTTTCATTATTTTAATTGATCTTGAGTTTTTCTTTTCCCTTTACATAGTTGTTTTGTGTTTTTTTTATACTGATCAAATTTTTCTAATAGCCCCTAAAGTTCAAACTACTAAGAAGAGGGCTTCCTCTTCCTTTGATAGGAGGAGATTCATATTCGTTGAGGTTGAGGAGAGATTTTCTCAATTTTTTGTTAGCGAACAATTAATTCCTTAGAGAAAATTCCTAAATCTTAGAGGTGCGATCATGTCCATTACTGTGAGTCGTAGGGGATGATAGACCTTGTGTGAGGAACCCAGTGCTTGTGTCGTGACATTATGAGAGAGTTCATTATGAATGCTAAGGAAGCCCAAAATAATGTGTTTTATAAGGGGTAAGTGGGTACCTTTTAAACCCTCTAGTATTAATATGATGTATAAACTAATAGACATAGATTTTGATGATTATTTTTCTTTTAGTAATGCACTTGTAGACCCCTAGGAGCTTTTAAGAGTGTTAGCTAATCCTAGGAGTGGTGTAGTATGGAAAGAGAGAGATAAAAAGTTATTAATTTCCCTTATTAATGTTTAATTCAATTGTTCAAGGCTCGTCATTATTTCATTTATGTTAGATTTCAGCCAAGAAAAAAAATATTAGTGAGGTGACTCGGGATAGGGCAATTTTGAATTATGCAATTCAGGTGGGTCACTCGATTCATGTGGGGAAGTTAATCTTTTATTCTTTAATGTATATCATTAGGGGCTCCACTTCAATTGGTTTAGGTTATCCATCTTTTGTATATTCCCTTTATATCATTGTTAGTGTGTTAGGAGAGTCTAATGAGGAGCAACTGTTCCCATTTTTTCTCACCAAGCAAAAAATAGAGAGATTTCAGAAGGGATGAAATGAGGAGAAAGCATGACCTAGTGAGCCTCGATTACCTAGCCATCCCAGTAGTAGTAGTCAGAGTGCTCAGATCCGTAGGAAAGTAGGTTGCTGACATTAGGGAGCAAATGGAGAGTGTGACTATTTTGTGATGAGTCTAGAGAGTGGTAATTGGGGATGTATCATATATGGAACATGTAATAAAGAAATACAATTATGCTTCACAATTCAATGAAGCATTAGTTAGAATGTTTAAGAGGAGTCATTTGTAGAGACCCCTAATTAGCTCTAATTCTTGCCAGCAAGGGCGGATCCCCATATAAGTCAGGGGTGGGAAAATGTCAACCCTCAAAATAAAAAAAAAAAATTATATGAAGGTTAATTTTGAAATTTTGTCCCCTCTCAAGAATATTTTTTACCCTAATATCACCCTATCCTATGTGCGCCTACCCTTTTTCATCCAAAATTTTGGCTAAGTGTGTGCACCACTTTACATGCTAGGGTTTTCGAATTATAGTTTTGCACTTCAGCATCTTCCCAGCCTTCCACATCTTCGCAACCTTCACTCTGCACTAATCATTCCTATCCGCGCTAGCCGCTCGCAACGTTATTCTCTGCATGACAACGGACGACCTATTCTACTTTTGTTGCCACTGATCCTTTCCATCCCATACAAGATCGTTGGTGTGGTGACCTCATTGTTCTTGCTACTATAAAGACCTTGACATTCTCATATTGAAGGTAATTTGGCTTTTTTTATATACATGAGGAGTATAAGAGAATTTTAGCTTAAATATTTTTTTATTTTTTTAATTTAATTTTTTATATAATAAGTTTGCCCACCCCTAAAAATTAAGGCTAGATCCACCCCTACTTGCAGCCCCTACATATGATTCTTATGTGTGGCACCTGTAGGCTACAAATTTTGATAAAGAGGAGGAGGATGATTACAATTGATAGTGGTTATTGTTGTTGTATTTTTTTTTTTTTTTTTACTTTATTTTCTTAAGAGAGAGATAGAAAGAGGAGGAGATGATGGATGTTGTTATTGGTTGGTTGGTTATTGTTTTCTTTATTTTTATGTTCTTTGCTTGGGGAGGTCCTTGTGATGGTTGTAATGTTGTAGCTCTTGATGAGTTTAGTGCAAGATGTACAAGTTGTTGTTAATGCATTTTGTTTGAAATCAATTTTCTTTGCAGTAGTTAATTTTCTTTATTTTGTTACTTGTGCTCTTTATTTTATTTGTTATTAGTTGTTGTTAGTTAAATTTCCATAGACATAAAATTCTTAATTTGCTTAATTATTGAAATGTCCTCCATATTTTACACTATGATAGGCAAGTTAACCAAAATGAAAATATCAATTAAAAATTATTTAAAATTAAGAGTAATATAAAACTATAGGTGCTAACTTAAAAGAACGATAATTTATAACTTGAAATCAACATAATAAACTAAGAAAATTATCTAAGTTAATACTTCATTTTGAACTTAAATGAGCATGAACTATTTGTTACAAAATTGAATAACTAAGTTTAGGAAGCGGAAGTGCTTATATTTTGTTGAAAATAATTATAAACTCCAATATGGAATTAGTGAACTTATAACAATCCTTGTATTATTTCAATTTAGGATTACTTGAAGGAAGAAGCAATCATATTTTCAAAATCCTTACTTTAGTACTCATATAAGTTTAAAAAAGAAACACATGAAAATAACATCAAAAGGAAGAAGGGAAAAGAAAATTGTGTACATCAAACATCAAAAAATTGGTATCTTATACAATTGTATTCTTAAAAGATTCTAATACTCAAGTCAAATAAGGGAGTATAAATAAACTAAAACATATGAAGGTTTATGAATGAATTTCAAATTTAACTAAGGTACAAAAATTTTCTAAATGATAATTTATTCGTGTCTAAGACCTATAGTCAACCTTGCACGTACACTTATAGTAGAAGAGCTCAATTTGGATATTAACAAAGATGATTTCTTAGGATGATTTTTCATGATTTTTTAAATTAAAATTTCTACACTTTGATCATTATAATTTATATTTAAATGGTAGAATCTTACATTTTAAATAGTTTTAAATTATAATTTTTTTTATTTGGAATATAAAAGCAAATCAAAGGTATAAATGTAATTGCTTGAGGAAAAACAAGAGCTTCAACTGGAGGGATTCATTGAGAGAAAATTATGTTGCATTTTATTTTGTTATATTTTAGTAAAGAGGTATGTTTTAGTTGATACTATGCAGGAATGTTTAATGAACCAAATGTGCAAAGTTTATAACCAGTGTCGCAGTGTAACGACTATCAGCATTGTAGCTTCTTCAACACCCAAATATCAGTTTTGGACAATTTAGTTCCAGAGTCTCAAGAAAAAAATTACAAATAATTCAATGAAGAAGCACCAAACTAAGAAATACCACAGCACTAGAAAGCATAGTTAAGCACCACAACAAACATTTTTTGTTGTGCCATAGTTGAATTGTTAAGGAAAATATATGTCGCACTAGCTCAACCAAAAGTTGCACTAGTTCAATCAACAAAGATGTTGGGTTAGGCCAACATCATAGTGGAGCAACATCGAGGTTCTAGGTCATATTCAAACACTTCAGTGCTACCTTGTCAAGTGTCATGGTGCCTGAGTCCATTTTTGTATTAAGTATGAATAGTTTTAGGTCTTTTTGTGGGAGTTTTTTAGAGAAATCTAGGGGAGAATATGAGAAAGACTAGTAAGTAGAGAGATACATCATTTGGTGTGGCTAGTTAACACTGTAGTGAGTAAACAATCAATTAAAGAGGTAAGGAGCGTGGAGAGCGAAGTTGTAATGGGAGATTCACTTAGGGTAGGGTTCATCTACAGGATATATTTGAGATTCTTCATTTCAGGTGATATTTTCTTCATCTTCTCTACATGTACTTTCTTTCTTGAAGAAGTAATGGAATCTATGTTCAATTTTTTATTCAATGGTTGCCTAAATTCATAGTCTTGGACTGTTGATGTGAAACTTTTTTAATTTCTTATATAGACTCTTATATTTTAAATTTTGAATGGTTATTTTTAGTATCTCCTACTTTTCATTTAGTTTATGCAGTGGTCATGTATAAAATTAATATTTGATGTGAACATTGCCTTGATGATTGAATGTTGGATAATTATGAGAGTTGAGATAGAACGCTAGCATGCCCGGACATAGAATAGTTAGTATTCTAGGGTCTATGGAGATTTAATAATTATAGGAATGTCATAAACCTTCTTTTACATCCTTATAAGCTTGATAGAGATCTAAGGATGCATATGCTATGATTCACAACTAATGTAGTGGAGTATGCTTAGGAAAACTTAGGATATTCAATTTCATTACTCCAAAACTCTTTAATGATTGGTATCTTCACTATATTTTGCAATTTTACACTCTTATTGTTTTAATGTTACTCAAGTTTCTTGTTATACCATTATAATGTAGCTCAAGTATGAGGAACTCCAAAACATATGATTTAGAGATATGAATATACTTCCCACTTTTTAAGTAACCATCAATCACTAAAAATAATCTATGTATTATAAGGAACTTATCTAGAAGCTCAAGTGAAATTAAAAAAATTAGACATAAATTAAATTCTTCTTTAAGTTTATCAAAATTTGGGACTTGAAATTATGTGGAAGATAATGCCAATGTCACTAAAGATGGGAGGATTTTCTTAAACCAAAGAGGATTCAATTTTAAGGCTTTGTGGATAATGAATCCTAAAATAATACCTCATCTATAAAAAAGAGACACTACTTTAGATTGATATAAAGTTTTTCATTTCTAAGTATGTTGAATACTAACCTAAGGTGCTTCACATGCCCCTTCTAATAAAGTTTAAAAATGAAACAACAACAACATCATCAAGCCTTTATCCCACTACATGGGTTTGGCTACATGAATCTTTTTTCTCCATTTTGTATTGTTAAGAGATAAATAATCATTTAAATCTAATAAAGAATGGACATTTCTAATATTTTCTAAATAAGTCTTTTTAGGTCTACCTCTACCTTTCTTAACATAAGCTAAATCTAATACATTTAGTCTCCTAACTGGGTCATCATAAGGCACCATTTGATGCTACCAAACCATTAAAGGTGACTCTCTCTAATATTTTCTTTCATTGGAGCTACTCCAACCATTTTATTTGTATTCTTATTTTGTATCCTAACTCTATTAGTAAAGTCACTCATCCAACTAAGCATCCTCATTTCTTCAACAAAAAACTTAATATGGTGCTTCTATTTTAATTATCAATATTTTGTACCACAAAGCATTACTGATCTCACCACCATCTTATAGAATTTTCCCTTAGGCTTGAGTGGGACTTTTCTATCACAAAACAAGCTTGATGCATTCCTCCACTTCAACCATACAATTTGAATCCTACTAATAATATCCTCATCTATTTAACCATCACTCTGAACAAAGGCATTAAGATATATAAACCATGTACTCCTCTTAATGACTTGGTCATCTAAAGTCATAATCCCCTAACTAGATTTATTACTACTAAAATTACACTCCATATATTTGATTTTAGATATACTCAAATGAAAATGTTTGGAATTTGAGGTTGACCTCCATAATTCAAGTTTACCTTCAACTCCCTCTCTAATCTTATCAATAAGAAGATTGTCATTAACAAAAAACATGCACTAGGATAAAATCTCTTGCAAATGTGTAGTGAGAACATCTATGACTAAAGTAAAAGATATAATCTTAAGGTTGATCCTTAATGTAATCAACCTAAAATAGGAAAATTCTTGGTCAAATCACCTTAACATAAGTAAAAACTCCAATATGCATATCCTTAATTACTTGAATATAAGCATTATTAGCCCCTTTCTTTTCTAGAACTCTCCCATGCACTTCTCTTGAAACATTATCATATACTTTCTCTAAATAATAAAAATCATATGTAGATCATCCTTATTCTCTCTATACTTCTCCATCAAACCTCTCAATAAATATATAACTTCCATAATAGACTAATCGACAAGAATCCAAATTGATTTGAGAAATAATAATGTCATAACCTTTGCTCCAAAAATATCTCCCATAGTTTTAAGAATGGCATATTAACTTAATTCCTTTGTAATTTCTATAATTATATACATCACATTTATTATAAAAAATAGGAATCATCACACTCATTCTCTACTCATCTGGCATTTTTTTAGTATTCAAAATAATATTTAAAAGTTTTATAAGCCAAGAAGTTTCTTCATCTCCTAAGCATTTCTACACCTCTATTGGGATATCATCAGGTTCAATAATTTTTCCACACTACATTTTCTTTAAAGCCTTTTTAACTTTTGTTTTAATGATATGCCACTAAAAATATTTTTTATTTTATTTTATTTAGGGTGATAAGGTCACTAAAATGAATTCTATTCTCACCATTTTCATTAAAAAGTTTAGTAAAATATCTCATCCACTTTTGTTGAATATCCTCTTTTAATAAAAGTACTTTTTGATCTTCATCTTTAATGCACTTCACTTGAACTAAATCCTTACTACTCCTATCTCCTGTTGACCTCATTTTTTTATGAGGTCACTTGGACTAATTCAGATACCAGATCTACCTAGACCCAAACCTTGGTCAAGCCTGGTTGACCAGGTCAAACTCTTTTGACCAAAATACCCCTTAAGAGTTTAATGGGTCATTTTAACCAAATCTACCCTTAAGCTTTCCCACTTTGAATTAAACCACCAAATCAAAATCCAAACCCTCAAATTCTCAAACATATTCCAAAGAATGACCCAAGTATATTCAAGCCCAATTTGAGTCAAATCATATAGTTTTGACTTGGTCAAACTTTAATGATTTGGTCAAAACCTCACATTCAATGCATTCATCCATTCAAGCTCAACCCCCTTTCAAACTTTGATTCAAATACATTCAAATTTATTCTAAGTCAAGTCACCTTGAATTGACTTGGTCAAACATTAACCTATGATTAAAGTCATATATCCTATATGCCTTTCCACTCAAGTGTTAAACCTTATTGAATTGAGAACTTTTGAATCCATTTTACTTGACATTTTGAATATCCCTTGATATGATATGACTCAAACCATGGTCAAGTTGACCAAGTCAACCCATACATGTTGGTCAAATCCTCATAGCTCTAACCAAATCTCTATGTATTTTAATTTGAGCCCTCAAGACTTTACCCAACCAGCACTTTAAGGCACCTTCACTGCCACCTCAGCATGCATGACCTATTGACTGCTCAAACAGTCAATGGGTGGTCAAATGAGCTTCTCGAGGGTTAAGTTAGCTCTAATTGCTTAATCCCTCTTATTTAAACCTCTCCAACTGCTTAATCAGACTCTAGAACATTACTAGGTTCTATCTTAGCCCTTGGATCAAGATCAAATGGTCCACATCACTCCACATGTCCAAATGGGGACCAAAACCCCTTTCCACATGGCATGTCCTTGCCTTGTCCTTGGCTCCTGCTTCTACCTACTCACTGGACAGATGGCTTGATCATAGACACTCCCTCAGTCAATTTTAGCCATTCATTTGATCTAAGGACAAGTGAATAGGGGAAACACCCTAATCAAGCTCATTCTCAACCTAACTCTCTCTCTCCAGATTCAAGCCTTCCTCAGAGCTCTTAGAGGTTTATTCTAGACCTCAAAAGCTTTTTCTTCATATCCTCAGTTGAATCCTACCTTTCAAAGTCACCGGAGATAAGCTTTCCGGTAAGTGCAAGCATTTTCCGTCTAAGGAGTTGTAGCACTCGATCCAGGCACTTCTAGGTCGTGGAGTCTTCAACAATATGGAGCGTGGACAGCCTACAAATGCAACATGCCACTAAACGGTTCAACCTGTCCTTAAACTGACGTATAATATTAAACATTATGTAGATACACTTAGTTCAAATTAACTTTTGGTAAAGCAATTATTAAGTTAAATAAAAGCTTCCCCATGATTTCTGTTCACCTAGGCTACCTAGGTTTAAAATTTCAATTCATTTGATTGACTGGATCAAATAAATGAGCTCAAAAATTAGTTCTAGGGCGTTTAGGTGGTCATCTAAGGGCGTATATTTTTTGAGCCATTGATTTAAATATCAATGGCTCTGATCTCGTCATCTTGTAGTCCGTCCCACCGCACAATGCCTCTAGTGGTTCAGATCTCCCGTACGACGTGATAATAGCCATAAGATCTAAACAGGTGATGACGCGTACTAACAAAGACAAGTCAAAATCGTGTGTTAAAAGTTGTGCCGCCGCCATCTCATGATTGGCATTTAATGCCCACCACCATTATTTTTTTACTGGACAAACCAGAAGGCGCCACGTGGTGCCACTATCGTCAGATCTATTAATTAAAATTAATTTAGTTTTAATTAATTTTAATTAACAAAAAGTTTTAAGATAATTTTAAAAATTTATTTTTTATTAAAAAAATTAAGTATTTTATATAAAAATTTTTAGTAAATTAAGCAGCTTAATTTAAAATAAATTTTACTTTTAAATAATAATAAACCTATTTTAAATTATTTTAAGTATTAAATATTAAATATTCTTAATTAATATTTAATCAAAAATATTAATTACAATATTTTTTAGAATTTTATTAATAAACCTTAATTTTTTTATTTAATTTTTCATAAGACATTTTAAAACCTATATTGATATTATTTTGAAGTTATATTTAATATTAATTATTTTTATTTATATTAAATATAATTCTAATCATTAATAGTATTTAAGGAATGATTAAAAAATTTTAGTTTAATCATGAATTATTAAAATCTTATATTAAGACTTTCAAAATTAAAACTACTTTAATTTGAGATTAAAATTTAATTTAAATTAATTTTAAATGCTTTGAATAAAGTTAAATAATTAAATAATTGAGATTAAATTCAAATATTTTTGAAAATTCAAAAAAATTATTTTAAATAAATTTAAAATTTTAGAAAACATTTAATATTTAATTCACCTTGATTTAATTAGTATTTTAATTACTAATTAATTTTAAATTAATTTAAATGTCTTAATTAACCTTAAACTTTTAAAATTTAAAACAAATTCAAATTAATTCAAAAATACATATAACAAATATTTTTAATTTGAAATTTAATTTTGAAATTTAAAAATCAATTTATTTTAACTAATTTGAATTATTTGAATATCTTTAATATTTAATTAAATATTATATTGATTATTTTAAATATTAAAATTATTTATAAATCACTTTAAAAAAATTATTAGTGAATCTCTCAAGTCTTTAAAATTTTATTTTAATAAGATTTTAAATCATCTTATTTTAAAATGTATATCCTCATATATATATATATATATATATATATATATTGAAATTTACTTTTAAATTATGTATATTAAATCTTTAATATTTGAGAGATCCCTTTTGAAATCTCAAACATAGGTTGAGTGTGTGAATGGAACTCATGGGGGAAATGATTGGTGAATAATTATGTATTAATTATTCACTAATCATATCATAGGTTGAGTGTGCCTAACTGCTGCCGAAACCGCTGGTATTATCGGTGGCTATAGGATTGTCGGTCATAGCCGCTGGTAATAGCTGAATTTCCTATAGTGGCTGGTTGGGGGAGGTGTGTTGGACCTAGGGCCCTAAATAAAGGTGTTTGCTAGGCTCAATTGAGCTTAGGGAGGGAGTTGGCTCAATCCCAAGTGGTTTTGGCCACTTTGGGTTAACCTAAATCTTAACCCAAGTTGACTTAATTGTTGTGCTGGCTAGGAAAGGAGTATTAGGTCAAGGGAGACCCAATGGAACCTTAGGTTGGATTCAATTTGGTTAGGGTTGAAAAATGGCTCAAAAGGGATCTCTCTTTGGGCATTTGGGTCAAGCCAAATGGCCAACACAAGAAAACTCAAGGCTTGGGCCTCCAAGAGGGGTCTCTTGGAGGCCTAATGGATCTCCCCATGGGTCTAAATGGGATTGAAATTATCTTGGTCAAAGGGTTCGGATGAATGGGGGTGTATGAGAGATCTGGTCAAACTTGGTTAACTTGGTCAACCAAGTTGACCCAGGACCAAGACTTGAGTCCCTTGAATTCAAGTTGATCATATAGACTCAATGGGAGTGGCGTCATGCCAAGGAGAGGGCTTTGGTTTGAGATGAGCATTTGATCCCAAAGGAGGCACCTTAGTCAACCAGGTTAACCCATGGGCCATGACTAGGTCTAATAGGTCCCAAATGATGTTTGAAAATGATTGGAGGAGGTTTCAAGGGTTGATGAGGTTAAATCATATTGAATTTTAGTAAAAATTCTAAAAGCCCCCTTAGAGTGCATTTTTGGTCATTTTGACTTCTGATCAATTCTAGGCCAAAGTGAGTCCATAAAAATATAGATTAATGCTTAACATGTTAATATCAAAGGACTGGGAGAGATTAAAGGGTTTGGAGGGGACTCCTAGGTCAAATTTTATTGGTTGATTTGCCTAGTGGCATAAGTCATAAATATTTGAAGGTTTTGCAGCTTTTGGAAATTGATTTAGTTTCTAAGCTCAGAAATATCAGATTAAGCTCAAACTTGAAGGATGACCCCAGAGACATATCTTATCAATATGCAATTGATAGACTTTGAATTAGATGTCAGTTGATTAGGTTTTGAAGTGTTTGTAGAAATACTAGGGAAGGCTTTCAGGACCTAGGCCCTATCCATGGATTTTGGTATGGAGTGTCCTAAGATCTAAATTGATCCTAGACTCTGGAGACTAATAAAATCTTAGGATCTAGAAAGTCCTGGGTCTAGAGTCTAGGAATGGGTCAAATTGACCTCATGCAAAAATGAGGTCAACAATAGTTTTTTGGTTAATATTTTACTCTTTGCATTTCTTTTTTCATCACTATTTAGGTAAGTTTAGTCATTCTTAATTTTTCCTCATTTCTAGGGTGTTTGTTTAATAGATTTGTAGATGATTAATAAAATGTATTATGATAAAAGCAACATTTTGGTAATCATCCATCTTATGCACCTAAAAAAAATTATCTATTTGAACTACCAAATTAAAAATTTTATTATGATCGTCTACACCATTATAGCAGGCGCCTTACTTTAAGTCTCTTAGTATGGTCATTAAAAATTTTTAACTTGGCTATTTTTGTGGTGCCTTTTAACCATATTCTTATAAAAAGGTAGCCTCCTAAGATATTAATGTTCAAACATTTTATTATGATTCATCATCATGTGATTAAAAATATGTGGGTTCCATGGGTGTAGTACTTGGGGTGGGTAGTAGCAATATTTTATATTTTTATGACCAAAATAGCCATCTCATTCCATATCTCATATATTTGACACCTACTCTTAATCATTTGAATTATATCCTAATAAATAAACTTTTGGTTTATGCATGTATTTAATATTTGTAAGCCCTTTGTATTTAATATGGGCAAGCATATTGCATTAAAATTTCATAAGGTGTATTTTCCAACAACAAATGTTAAGTTAGTCAAAAGCTATATAACATGAGCTCAGATTTGTGGGTATGCTCTCTACATTTTTATTTTATTTTATTTTATGTGAATCACTCCCTTAAAAAGGGCTGAGAAGAAGCAAAACATAGAAATATGCTTGAATAATAATTTGCTTGATATGAACTTTGGAATACTAAGTATAGTGTTTATATAAAATACTTTTATATCACATATTACTAAACTACCCAAGGTGGTTATAAGTAAGAAAAAGGTTCTTGTACAGCTGCCTGGGTGAAACTGAAAATGCCAGAGGATGGAGCAGAGCATTATGCTTCCTATTGCTGTGAGGTGGATGTGGAGTCATTAACAGCCCCCCTCAAACTGATGTGTGGAAGCACCAACAGTTTGGAACGGAGATGATAGAGTCTTTGAGTATGAAAAAATTAGGTGAAAATGTCAGCTACCTGATCAATTGTAAACACATGATGAATGGTAATGTGGCTAGCTTGAACACAATCTCGGATGAAATGATGATTGATCTCTATGTACTTAGTTCTTGCATGGAAGAACTACAAAAAAGATGTAAAAATCACCAATTTTTCTTCTTGATTTTATTAAATCACAATAAATGGGAATTAAAAAAGGTAAAATTTAGATATTAACTTGTGGTGGATGATCAATTCATTAATAATAAGTACCAATGGTTCAAGCTTTAAGTGCTCATTATGATGAAATTGCCATAGCCTGAGCTTTATGTCATACCATAGTTAACCTTGCCTTAGAAGGGTTGATATGTGGCATGAATTTATTATTGAAGAGTTTAATTAATGTAGGAATCACTCTTGAGCTGTTTGGAGAAGACCACTTGATGTGTAGGGCGAATAGAGAGGTATGAAAGGATATATTAGGCTACACCTTAAAAATATCTCTTTAGGTTTCTCATTTGGGGTGTGCCATGGAGGAAGATTTAGGGAATTGATGTCCTTAAAAGTGTTAATGGAATTTTAATAGAAGTGTTTTAGGTTTTTAATGTATAACATGAAAATTTATGGATGTTTAAGAGAATGAACACTAAAACTATGTTAATGTGCCTAATTTGGGCTAATTTCATTAATCATGGAATATTTGGTTAGGTAAAGTTACTAATGGTGTTTCTATGGACAAGAAAGGATTTTAAGTATTATAAGAGTGTAAGGAAGATATATTTGGAGTTCTTAGTGGGCATAAGATGTTTTGGGGTGAAGGGAAAATTTAAATCAAGCTTAAGGGTTGTCCTAGTTTGGTTGACCACTTCAAGAAGAATTGAGAAATATTATTTTTTATTATTTTAAGGTAGGTAATGTTGACCTCATTTTTGTATGAGGTCATTAGAATCAATCCAATCCCTAGATCTATTCAGACCATAGGATCTACTCAAACCCTAGGATCTATCTAGATCCCTAGGCCTACCTAGACCCTAGGATCAATCCAGATCTTAGATCAATCTAGATTCAAGTTTACTATCCTAATTTGCCTTGTCCCTTGGGTCTACTCTCCAAATTTGAGCTCAATTTAAGGCCTCAAACTCCAAAAGCTAGATTGAAATCCAAAGGCTACAAAACCTTTAAATATTTATAAACCTATGCCATTAGACCTATCGCCTAGTGGAAATTGATCTTGGGGCCTTCTCCAAAGCCTCTAACAAAATTTAGGTCGTTGATTATGATTTTTGGAGCAGTAAAACTATATTTTGGTGGACCCACTTTTACCCCTAGTTGACTAGGGGTCAAAATGACCTAATACCCCTTATGGGATTGAACAATCATTTCAAACCAAATAGCCTCATCTTTGCATGAGACCACTTCCAGCATATTTCAAATATCAAGCCAACCATGTTGGACCTGAACCCAGGCCCTAGGTCAACCTAGTTGACTAAGTCAACCTAGGTTGACCAAAGAGGCCCTTAAGGGTTCAAACAATCAATTTGACTTAAATGACCTCCCTAGACCCTGAATCCCTCCTCCAACATATTCAAAATATCATTTCAAACATGGTGAGCCTAGATTTAGAACTTGGGTCAAGCTGGTTCACCAAGTCAAGTAGTGTTGACCTAAATGCCTTTTAAGGGTCAAATTGGTCATTTCCACTCAAATAACAAATTCAGACTGTGAGACCACCTCCATTAGTCTCAAAATATCAAATCAAACATGTCAAGCCTAAACCCTGGCCTTGGGTTAACCTAGTTGACTATATTGAAATTCCAAAAAATTAACCTTTTCCTTAGAAAAGTATTTTTTCAAAAGTTCAAACTTTTTCAATCAAACACGTAAATAAACTATTGAATAATTATAAGAAGGTGGGAGGAGAAGTTATGAGAGTTTATAGAGTTTAGCATCTAGAGAAGTGATTCATATGGCTTACACTAAGAAGAGCACATAAGGGTGGGAGGGCTGGGTTGACCACCAAGCTTTCAAACCTAGAGTTTGCAATACCAAAATTTTTAAAAAACAACAAAAAGTTTTATTCATTCACTCAAGAAAAAAAATGAACTTTACATTAGGTTCTAGTGTTTGAAATTTAAAGAAATAAAGAGAGGAAAGATAATTCAAGCATAAGGAAGCTAATGTGGGATTGAAGTGGAACCCTTCTAATTTAGGGCTATTGAAGATAAAAACATGGGAAATTTATAATAAAAAGCCTCCAATAAGAAGGAAAAGATTTATAGTTTGAAACCTTAAACATCAATTTCTAAAAAAATAAATTTTTAACTTTAATCATTAATATAATTTAGATAATATTCAAATCAAGAGTTCTTTAACTAAGCTTTGTTGGTCCTTAATGTTGATGTTATGATGGGGCCATCATGGCCCTTTTTCTTATCTTAAATCCTTGATCTTTCTTTGGTGGTGAGGTCATAATAATCTAATGATTTATGTTCTATATTAACAAGGGCATTCCACTTCGTTAATAATATGTAAATGTATGAGTTAACAAACAACTCTGTTAGTTATAGGAGACCAAAAACTATATTCAATGAAAGAAAAATTAATACAAAATTTATGCTAATAACCATTTTATGAAAAAGTGTAAATGTTTGAGTAAGAAAGTCTCTATAGTAGTGCTTATATGCATATATTCAACAACAACAATAAGAAGAAGCATTTATCCCACTATCTAGGATTTGTTATAATCCTTATTCTACATTGTGCCATATTAAGAGTTAGTTTTTCATTTAAATCTAATTAACAAAGGTCATTTTTAATGCATTCTAACCAAGTCATTTTAGGTCAACCTCTACCTTTCTTAGCATAAGTCAAATCTTATACATTTACTCTCCTATTCGAGTCATCATAAAACTGACATTTTTTGTGACCAAACCATCTAAGGTGACTCTTTCATATCTTATGTAACACTAGAGATACTTCAACATTTTCTCATATATACTCATTTTTCTTGTATCTCTAAGAGTAAAGACACATACCCACCTGAGCATCCTCATCTCTATAACACCAACTTACTTTTATGCTTCGCTTTTAATTGCGAACATTCTATGCCATAAAGAATTGTAGGTCTAACAACCATCTTATCAAAAAATTTCTTTAGTTTGAGGGGTACTTTTCTATCACACAACAAGCTTGTTGTAGTCCTGCACTTCAACCATCTAACTTGAATTCTACTAATAATATCCTTATCTATTTCACCATCACTTTGAACAATAGAACCAAGATAGCTAAAATGTGTACTATTTTTAATACTTTGATAATCCAAAGTCACAATCCACCATTAGATATATTAGTACTAAAATTACACCCCTCGTATATATTTTTAGATCTACTCAAACAAAAACCTTTAGACTCTAAAGTTGACCACCATTATTCAAGTTTTCCTTTATCTCATTTGGTAGTCTTGTTAACCAAAAGAATATCATTAGCAAAATGTATACACTAGAGTAAATTCTCTTATAAATATCTTGTAAGAACATCCATGACTAGAGCAAAAAAGATAAGGGCTTAATGTTGATCCGTGATGAAATCCAACTTAAATAGATAAATACTTGGTCAAACCACCTTGTGTTTTATCACAAAGTATCAACTCCAATATACATGTCCTTTTTGACTTGAATATATTCATTATTAATTCCTTACTTTTCTAGAACTCTCTATGGCACTTCTCTTGTAATTATTATATGTTTACTTTAAATTAATAAAATATCATAAGTCGATCACCCTTATTCTCTATATACTTCTCCATTAAACCTCTCAATAAATATATAACTTACTTAGTAGACATACTTATCATGAATCCAAATTGATCTTAAGAAACAATAGCATTACGATGTAAACCATAGTTATTACTCTCTCCTATAGTTTTAATGAATGTCACATTAACTTAATTACTTTATAATTTCCACACTCATATGCATCTCCTTTATTCTTTAAAATTGGAACCAACACACTCCTCCACTCATCCGGCATCCTTTTAGTGTTTAAAATAATATTAAAAACTTTAGCGAGCAAAGAAAATTTTTCACCTCCAAAATATTTCCACACTTGTATTAGAATATCATTAGGTCAACTACTTTACCATACTTCTTTTTCTTTAAAGCCTCTCAAATTTTGAATTTTCTAATATGACAACAAAAATCCCTATTTTTTGTCTGCTAAGGTCATTGAAGTCAATTGTATTCTTATAATCTTTATTGAAAGCATATCATGATATCTCATCTACCTATATTGAATATCCTTTTCTAATGAAAGAAATATTTAATCTTCATCTTCAATGTGCTTTAATTTAATTAGTTCCTTACATGATCTCCTATCACTTTTCTTGGCTAACTTATACTTTCATCTTTCACACTCCCTATTGTATAATATATTATCTAAATCATTAATAAATAAATTCTTTTGCAACACATTATTTTCTTAGACTCCTTGTAAGCCCCACTATATCCTTCCCAAATTTTTAAACTTTTTATATCTAAATTCATTTTTATGCTGAAGCTTCTTTTTTTTTTTATCTTTTCTTGCATATTATAATTCCTACACAAACAATTTTTACTATTAGGAGTTTTTCATTTTGATATTCCAAGCACATAATTTCAACATTCTTAATATCACTAGCTACTTTTTTCCATGTAATATTAGCTTCCTCACGCACAATGAAAATATGAATATTTAAATCTCACTCTTAAAAACATTTTTATTAGCATTTTTTAAAATTCCCCTTCTAATCCTAAGAAATTATTTTATTTTATTTTTCATATTTTTTCCCTTCCCCTTATAGTCTAATACTTATAATTGTTATTTGGTACTTCACTCAAAATAATTTTACAATCTTTACAGTCTTAATAAGATAAAAATTGTTATGTTATTTGCTTAAGATTATGTTATTTTATGCTTATTAACCTTATATTTTCTGAAGAAAATTATAATAAAATAAGTTCAAATTATGTAATGTGTTAAATATTTTTTTTTTAATGAAAATATATTATTTTAGATATTTTTTTTACTGGAAAAACTAAAAAAATATGAAAACTTAAAAGAAGCTTGTAATATTATGGCATTTAATGAAGCAACACCTTAACATCGACTTCAACACCACCTAGGCTCCATAAATTGAATACTATAGCGCTGAGTTCACTATTTACAATTGTTGTAGTGGCAACACAGCCAGCACCATAACATTGCCACCACCACATCATCAAAAATTTAGCTTGGCAGTGCCAAATTCACTATTTTCAAATGCCACGGTGCTACAATTTCTCAGCCTTTAGTGCCAATTTTCCACTCGGATGTTGTAGTTGTAAATTTCTAAGGAACACATTCTATCTATGAAATGATGTGATTGTTCACTATGTAACCATTCCATGTAAGCAAACTCCATGGTGGGGTCAAAATTTTGGTGTCGTCGCATTAGTTCACTTCAAGGTGTCACGATGCCACTCTTTCAACTGCTATAGTGCCAAATGCCTTATTGTGCTATCCTCTAAATAGTTGTGGTGTTATATTTGTAAGGGAATTTAATCACTTGTATAAAATTTATCACTTTTAGAGTACTTTCTCTAATTCCCTCTTAGAGTAAAAATCTAAGGGAGGCTAAGAAAATATATAAAATACAATCATTTGGAGTATTTAGAATGTGTTTTCTTGATGAAACTCTATAAGTTAAGGAAAAATAGTGTATATGAGATAATTTGATCCTTACTCTCGTGTATTTTGATTCTTCCATGAGTTTAATGAAAATGATTTTCTTGACATTTATTATTTTTCTGGATAATTCTCTTATTTTGGATTGATGATGTAAAGAGCATGTTAAGTACTAATGAAGACTTTTATTCTATAATGGTTAAATGATGTTTTTAATATCATCCCTTTCTTAATTTAATGTATATAGTGACCATATGTGTAGTTAAAATATAAAGTGATGTATAGCCTCAATGGAGGAATGAAGGAATAACCAAGAATATTGAGCTAAGGTGTTTGCATGCTTATACATAGGATGTAAAATATTCTATGCTCTTAAGGAGATAATATAAACTGTTAGAGGTCAACATATATCCTTCTCACCCCTATAAGATCAATAGAGATTTAGGGATGTATATATTCTTAATCATATTTATAATTAAGAGTCTTAATTAGGAAAGATTTGAAATTTACACTCATCAACCCAAAATATTTTATTTAAATATTTGTATCTAATATTTTTACTATTTTATTCAGTGGTAGAATCTCCATAAATATAATTTTTTAATTCAGTAGGATAATTATTACAATTGGAATAAACGATAGTAGTTTGTTACAAATAAGAATACTTCCTGGTGGGTTTGACACTCTGTACTATCATTTTATTACTTGATTTCGACATGTATACTTATATATATTAAGTGAAATTTTATTTTTGTTTTATATCAAAGAAAACCTAAGTATTGTTTAGGGTTAATAGAGTAGACTTTTATACAATTCAAAAGTCCACTCTATAGCCCCCATCAAATTTTTGACACCATTACTAGGGAATTATTTTACTTTTTATAATTTTAATTATAATATTTAAATTAATTATTTAATTAAACCTACTTGAATCTTTTATTTTTTATTGATTTTTTTTTATTTTGATATTGATTGCATATTCATGGTTTCATGCTTTATAAACATAGAAAGGAACATTTGTTGTTCGACTTTGAGATAGAAAAAAAACCTTCCAAAAATTAGAAAAACTAAAAAGATTGTGTGATATTGGCTGAACCTATACTAGATCAAGATCATTATAGACCTCTTAGGAATAATGCTAACCCTTTAGTATATGGAATTTTTCATAGCATTAATAGACCTATGATCAAAGCTAATAATTTTTAATTAAAAACCACCATAATTTAAATTGCTCAAAATTCTCAGTTTGAGGGAACTCTTGTTGGATATCATAATTTATAATTAACTAATTTTAAGAAATTTATGGAATATTTAAGTACAATTGTGTCATTGATGATGCTACTAGACTTAGATGTTTTTCATTTTCTCTAAGAGATAAACCTAAGATGTGGTTGAAGTTTTTACCCACAAGATCTAATAAACACTTGGAATGAGCTGGCTCATATATTTCTTGCTAAGTATTTTCCACCTTCAAAGACTTTAACTTATAAATGATATCACTTCGTTTACCTGTTAGTTAGTGAGAGTTGTTAGACCTCTTAAAACTATCCCAAGGCTAACCAGGGGGGGTGAATTGGTTATTTTAAAAATTTAAACTTATTGGATAATTTGAAAAACGTTTTAGATAATTCAAAATCATTAATCTTAAAATATGCAGAGGTTTTTAATGAAATGAGTATCACATGATTTTTCTACCATAAAAATTTCAAAATATGGAAAAAAGAAATGCAAGAAAGAAAAATAACAAAAATAAGAGCATCTAATTTTATAGTGGTTTGGTCAAACTTGAACTACAAAAAAAAAAAAAAAAATCTTTTTTTAAGTATTTCAAAGAGAAGTGGAAAGCTAGGAGGTGTTCTCTTTTGCGGGTTGGGCCGAAGATTGGAAGCACTCTGGGATTAGGAAAACAGAAAACTGCTCAATTCTGATTTTTCTCAAGAAGAATTGGAAACTTTCATTAGCAAATTGGAAGGCAATATATCACCAGGAGTAGACAGTATCTCTTATTCCTTCATAAAGTTTTATTGGTCTATAATTAAGAATGAAGTTTGGAAGGCCATTTGCCAATTCATTAACTCAAGAGTCATGTGTGAGGAGTGGAGGGAGACATCTGTTGTTCTCATCCCTAAGCCCAATTATAGACCTATCACTCTGTGCAACTCCATTTAAAAGATAGTAGCTAGAATGTTAGTGAACCGGCTTGTTTTCTTTATTTACAAAATGATTTTAGAAAATCAAGTGGCATTCATTAGGGGGAGATCCATTTCTAAAAATATATTGCTCACACAAGAAATTATCAACAAATTTAGATTCTCTAAAGCAAAAAAGGGTATAATTGCCATTAAGTGGACATGGAGCAGGCATATGATAGCATGGGGTGGGAAACTTTGAGGCAGGTGTTAGAGTTATATGGTATCCCAAGGACTTTCTCAAATCTACTCCTACAATGTGTGGTGGACACTAAGTATTCCATTATAATTAATGGTTTCAACACCAAAGGGATTCAGGCAAAGTGTGTCTTTAGGCAGGGATGTCCTTTTATCCCCCTATCTCTTTATCATGTGTTCACAAATGTTGACTGAAGCGTTTAATCACAGAGGAGCTAAGAACAGAGTCAAGGTTGCCCCCTTCAGTAGATATGGTATCTCATCTGCAGTATGCCGATGATATTTATATTTTTTTTCTGAAGCAAATTGAAGAAATGCAAATAAAATTAAGAAGATTATGGAGAAATATAGCAGCTGGATAGGACAAAGAATAAATGTCCAAAAATCCTCATTGCTTTATGAAAATTCTATGAGAAGAAGTAAGTCTAAAGTAATATCTAAACTCCCTAGGTATCAAAAATAGTTAAAGAGTTGACCCATCTTGGTGTTAGGATGGCATTGAGAAGGCTAAAATCATCTGATTTCCGAAGTGTGCTGGAAAAAGCTTATGACAAGCTCAATATCTGGGGTAACAGATTCCTTACTTTGGCTGGTAAGCTACAATTAATCAACTTTTCATTATTAATAATTCCTATTTATATCTCTTCTCACTCTTTGGTTCCAATGGGAGTGCTGAGAGAACTAGACAAATTGAGTAGAGATTTTCTTTGGATGAAACAAGACAAGAGCAAGGGTATCTGTTATGTAGATTGTGTAACTTTATGTAAGAAAAAAAAGTTGGGAGGTCTTGGGGTTATATCAGCTTCTGATAATATTAGCCCTTGGAGAGCTAAATTAGCATGGAATTTGATTTCCAATCCTACTACACTGTTGAGTAGAATTCTAATTGCAAAATACGGGACAAACCTCTGGAATACTAAAACAAGAAATGGAGTATCACCTACTTGGAAGATCATTACAAATGGAGCTAAATATCTGAAGCAAATAGTGAGATGGAAGGTCTCGGATGGGAAGAGTATAAATACAACAAAGGATACTTGGATCCTTGATAAATGTATTGTCAAGTGGCCAACCTATGTTGCTGATCTTCAAGCAGAACAACGAAGCTTGGAATTTTTTATTCAGGAAGGTAATTGGAGTATACAGAAACTACAACAGACATTTGGAAATGAATTGGTTGATCTAATTTGTGATGTCCTGATCTAAGCTGAAATTCTAAAAGATGAAATGAAAATTTTATTCAAAAAGTCTGGAAAATCGTTGACAGCCATGATCTTAGAGCAGTCTAGTAGATATGAAGAAAAGGATGTCAATTGGAGATGGATAAAGAAGCTGAAACTAAGACCAAGGGTGGAAATCTTTTGGTGGAGATTGATGCATAAGGAAATCCCTTCAATTGAATTTCTCATGTATAGAAGATTAAACAATCAAAGTGGCTGTCCCGAGAGGATGCAGGGTAGTTGAAGACGCAGAACATATTATTGTTCATTGTCTTTACCTGAGAGAAGTATTAAAGATATTAAATAAAATGGGGCTACAGGATACCCAACATATATGATTTGAAGATTTATTATAAGGACTGGAGGATTCATCTAAAATCAAATCCTTTTGTGGGGTAATTTGTACTGCTAAACCGTCTTCTTCTCTTGGAAAAGCAGAAATAAGATAGTGCATGGAGATAAGGAGGATTGCTTTCAAGTAATAGGAGCTAATGCTATCAGTTTTTGCTTCGTCTTCATTCAACCTTGATCTTATTCGGTCAACTAGGATTCTAATCAGCTAAGATTGTTTTCTTTCACTTGGAATCCCCCTCCAAGCGAATGGATTAAATTAAATGTGGATGCATCTCTTCACAAGGATTACACTGCTAGAATTGGAGGTGTAATTAGAGAATAGTAAAGGCAGATTTTTTGTTAGCCTTTTGTTTCAAAAGTATACATTGGGATATCATGGCTTTGGAATGAAAGCTAATCGTTGCCTTTAGGGAGGTAAGTCCAAGAATGGAATGTATGAAGAAAAAGGAATCATCTTTTGAGGGGGATAATTACAATGTTATGAATGCACATCCAAGACATTATTAAGGAGGGGGGGAAAGCTGAAGGTAACAGTAATAATATTGATGATTTTTTCTTTTCTTAGAAATTTTAAATCAAGTCATTATTTAATTTGTTAATAGGAAAGGTAATAAGTTAGCTGATTTTTTATGCTAACTATGCTTATTTGGGATAGTTTGGTTAAAATCTGTAACATTCCTCCTCTTTTTCACAAGTGTTGAAGGAGGAATGTGATAGATTTTATCCACCTTAGGCCTTTTTTTTTTCTCTTGGATTAATAAAATTGCTTTAAGCATTTCATAAAAAAAAAAGAGTCCTCCCAAGTATTGCACTATAACAATAGTGACTCTCCTTTAGCCCTCACAAACAAGGCGGAGAAGCACTTACAAAACTCTCTTCCACCAACCCAGTGCGACAGAGTACCAATGCCGTTTTACACTCTCCAAGTGATAGCATCATACTTTTCACATCATTTTTTGGTCTCCTGGTAAAGGCAGAGTACCAACACATCCTTTTTTCACTCTCCTAGGGAAGGCAGAGTACCTTGACGTCCTTTTCCCACCCTCTTAGCGAAGGCAGAGTACCTTGATGTCCCTTTTTACCCTCCTGATGAAGACAGAGTACCTTAGTCCAATATTGAGAATTTTCTTTTGAGAGTCTCCAAAGAAGATGGCGATAGAAAATTAAAGAAAATAAAAAGATCCTCACTTTAGGCAACTTTATGTCTCCCCCACAATTTCCCGCTCAAAGATCTCTCACTCTTTACTCTCAAAATCTCTCCCAAACACACTCTCTATTATTCATATCAGAAGAAATTAGCAGCAAAAGAATAGGATGATAGTTTTTTAGGACTCCTTATTTAGAAACTGTATGAAAACCATCCAAAAATTGAAAATTGGAAGTCAACCGACTTTTGTTCATATTGTACCATCATAGATCATATGGTACAATTCAAACACAATTAGGGCTTTGTTTGGTACAAATTGGGATAAAACTTAATTTCATATATTTTCAGGCACATATATGAATTGAGATCGTTATAGTATGAATATAATTAAAAATGTTCTTCTTCAAATGGTACGATCTTGGACAAAATGATTTTGTACCATGTCAGTCGTTTGTATTAAATTGAGGTTATACAGTAACGAATAGTTCAAAAATGAACTATTTTGTATCGTAAGATCTAGGACGAAAAGATTTACATGCTATGTCAGTCATATGTACAAATTGAGATCATATAGTATGAAATGGATAAAAATGAACTACTTCATATGATTTGATCTTATACGAAAATAGATTTTATGCATTGTTAGTCATCTATACAAAATTGATATCATACAATAATGATTAGTTTAAAACAATATATGCATTCATATGGTATGACCTTGTGCAAATCTGATTTCATATACTATCAATTATTTGTACGACCTGACATCATACAGTATGAATAGTTCAAAAAATTTTAAACTTTGTTTTCTTGTTTAACTACATTTTGGAAGGAAAAACTATCAAATCATATAGTATAATTGAATATCATATTATACGGTCAGACTTTAAAAATTTTTAAACAACACTCCCCCTATGTGTGTGTGGTGTTGCACAGTAGTATCCAATTATAATCACTCTTACTTAGACTCAAGAATAAATAAAAAAAAAAATATACAAACTCTAATACATGATATCCTATTCTATCATTGTCCTGAGGTCTTTAGCAGTCCTGGAGTTATAAATGGATTCCCTGAAATATTAGTACACATAAAAAATAACAAGAAAACATCCAATTCATGCTAGGAAAAATAATAAAATCACCAAACCCATAATATTTTCTATAATCAAAAAATTATATTATCATTCTTGTTGTTTTCATCAATCTCCCCTTATTTTTTTATGATGGCAAAAAATTTATTATTTGAAATTATAAATGACATTTCTTCTCTCCCAAGCTCCTCCTAAATGAATAAAATTTATAACTAAAAATACCATGGGAATATAAAAATTTCATATCGCCTCTCCTTTGTTTTTTTAACTTTTGAATTTTATCAACAAACATAAAAAAATATACAAAACAAACAACCACACACAAAAAAATACAAACACAAAAAAAAAAGTTCCTAAAACATAAACACGACACGAGATCAAATTCATAAGAGAACTTAAAAAAAAACATAAAAACTAAACAATTTCCCCCTGATAGCATTATGAATCAAACCAAACACAAACAAAACTCAAAGAATAAACAAAGTTTAAAACAGAACTTTTAATCAAAGTACAAAATACAAATCAATGGTATTATCAACAAACATAAACAACCTCTGTCTTTTAACATCAGCAAAAAGAGGGGAAACAAAAAGTAAACTTCAATGAATAATGAAAGTTCTTATAGACAAAATGTAGATGTTAAAAAAGGAATTAGATTTTGAAAAAAAAATTTGCATAATGTAAAAATCCTACTATATTTTTAAAATTAAATTTAAAATTAAAGAACAATTAAGAAAAAGAAAAGTTGATCAAGTTCAATGTTCATTCTAGAAAAGCAAAAAATATCAAATAGAACAATTATCACAAATATTATATATATAAATATATATTTTTATATATATAATATATTTAATATATAAAATATATATATATATATAAATATATATTTATATAAATATATATATATATATAAGAAATCATAAAAATTTCAAATTCAATGGTTGAAATTATTATTTAGTGCATGTATTTTTTTTTAAGAAATAGAGAAATAATGGAAATGAACCAAATGTATTATGAGATATCATTTTATGCCTCTGATCACTTTTGAATTGAGATGTTTCTCAAATTGTATATTTTTTTATTTTTAAAATATTTGTTTTTGGTGAACATTGCCGCATCTTTTTAATTGGGCTTATTTTGTGCCTCTTGTCTAATTTGTCACTCTTTGTGCATCTTTTAGCATTTTATTCCCTCCACACCTTAAATCAAACAAATCTAGTTTTTGTGCGATATATCATTCTAAATAAAAGAAAAAAATATTTCTTGTAATAAAGGAAGATTAAACCACATAACAAAAAATCCAATGGGTAATAATAAAAATAAAAGCTTTGAATAAGAAAAACAAACAGAAATAAAGTCACTATTATTTTTGTAAAAAATATAATTATAAGATAAATGGCCTATGTGAACATGAAGATGATCTCCTTATCTAAACCGATTTGAGGTTTGATTAAAGATAAGAGGAAAATAATAAAGGATATAAAATCACAAGAATGTTAAATATTTTCTTAAATTTTATCTTTAAAACAACATTTGAGTATTAGTTTAAATAATAACTCACAAATTAAAAGAAATTTTTTTTTTTTTGATACTTATATAATCAGTTTGAATAAAGATTGAAAATTTCAACACAAAAACATTTAATTTAAACTTTATAAATGAAACACATTACAATCTAACTAGAATATATATAAAAAAAAGTTCACTAATTACACTAAATCCTGGGGGATCTTGATCTTAAAAGGTGGGGGGTGGAGGATAGTAAAAATGAGTAAAGTAGCTATTGGTGTAAGCT